>JAPMOB010209169.1:0-47525 GCA_029875015.1 Lepomis gibbosus
GTGCTGTTCTTGATCACGCTGATAGCATGTCTTCAACTTAGAAATATTTTGTGCAGTTTCTGCTATTACGCATGCATCAGAGGTGTACATTTGTAAAATGAACAAAAGCGTGTTTCATTTAATAATTTAGAAGGTGGTATGTGAAATCATTTCTGTGATCATGTGAAGCTCCTGACTTCTTGCGTGTAGCTGAGCCATATCCACAGACAGTAGCATATTAGTCAAAATGTCAGCTCCTCGTTTCTTCTTCATGGGCCATAACTTTTATATCACGCCTCGTCTCCTGTGTTTTCTTTGCTCTTTTCTCCTGTCAGCCCACTGGCTATTACACTGACTTCATGAGGAGTTGTCTCTTGCAATTATGGAGTGATTAGTATTTCAATTATATGTAAACTTGTTTGTTGAAAGAATAGAAAGCAGAGGCATGACATTACAATACCTTTGCTGCACTGTACAATCACATCATTTAGATTTAGAGTAGGTAGAGCCTATTGTGCTTTTTCTGTCTCCTATTTATGATACCACTCGTGTTTAGAAGGCTGTAGATGCAACAGAACATTTAAAGGGATTATAAAATGGGATGGAATAAAGGAGTATACAAGAGAAGAGAAGCAAAGAAGAGATAAAAGTAGAGTGCATTAAGGAACATAATATCAAAATGAACTGCAATGCAACACAATACTACAGTAAACTATAGCATAGATAATACAGTAGGTTTATAGGGAATACTGATTTAACATTTAAGCGTGAAACACAAATGTCTTAAATTCTAGTAAAGACTGAGTGTGGATCATTTTTACTCTGAATAGCTCGTTTTTCAAATCAAATGGACAAGTTGGGTTTTTGGGAAAAAATCTAGAGCCAATCCAGTTTTTATATTGCTGCATGCAGTGAGATTGTATGCTGATTATCAGTGGCAGTGATGTGCAAAGAAGCATAGCAATGTGCTCATAAAAGCCTGCAAGCTAGTAAACATGCATGAAAACAATGCAGGATTCAAAATATTCACATACATGAATGGCTGTACAAATGTTTTAGATTGAGAAAGGAATTGCATTCAACATGTTTGTTAGACCTTAATGCACTGGAAGTAAATGTGTCTTTTGTTTGTTTACAAGGAAACTTTACTCTGCTCTACTCTGACTATTTGCTTAAAGGTTTGGGCAAGTTTAGGAAATTAAACTACTTGGTTAAACGTGGGGAAAGATTGAGGCTGTCCTCTCCAAATGAAACATCATTGGTTGCTTTTTCAATTACCTAAAATGGCCATCGGTTACATTTATGTAGACCTATTGTGTCGATGCGAATAATGACTGATAGATGCAAGGAGTTATGTTGTTATAGTACCACAGAACCTCCAAGCAGATCCATCATGTACTCAAACCCACAACTGAATATGTCAATTGACAGTTGGAACAGTCTGCAACAGGCGTACTGGATCTTAAGTTACATGGCGATTAACATGTGGTTAACGTAAAACTGTCTCAGTTTGGTTAGATTAAGACAACAAAACTTTGGTTAGGTTTAGGAAAAGATCATGACTTGGGTTAAAATAAGTATGTTGTGTTATCTAGGTCTCATGACGCAAGTAACGTAAGTCACATACACAACAGTACAGAGCTTGACTTGAATTAAGTCAATATTGATTTTTGCTTTCACATATCCTGGTCTCCTGGGTGAAAATCCTTTGTTTGACTCAAACATCTACCCTGACTTTGTCCATATGGACTTTAGCCCTCTATATACTGATCTCATCATAGTTACTATGGCCACTAGAGATTTAGGCCTAACAATTAACATATATCGGTTGTAATAAGTTGCTTGCTCAGATGACCAATACAGTCGCTTTACTGTCGAGAATGGGCTGAGCAGATCAGAGAGGACGCTGGGTCAGCAAAGTACATGACTTTTACATGTAAGTCTGTTAACATACCTTTTTTTTCTAAATGTCACTGTCTTTTGTGAATCAACATAGTGATTTTTCCCTTTTAACTAAGTAGTGTTTGTACCTAAACAAAGCAAAAATTCATATTAATCATGTTGTAATGGTTTTGGAAGGTACTGACAAACAATGTCGCCCTGGAATTAAAGAAAAATGATCTATTTTATTGTTTAGTTTGGAGGACTTGACTGAGGGACTGAGAGGGAATGGGACATGAATTGTAGTCTCCATGTTTAACACAACATACTTATACACCAAACCTCCCACATTGAATTCCTTCCTAAAAGGTTCTGCTGTGGTATGACAAAGTTGTGTTACTTCCACCTTTGCTACTAAGAGAAAACAGATAATAGTAGCTGGACTGTTAGATGATCCTTGTCACAGAATCTCTGCACAGGTTATTTTAAGGAAGTTTAGCACAGTGACAAATCTGGGAAAGTAAAAAGGTAAATAAAATACGACTATTCTGCATTGGCAGCTTACATTGCATTATTAAATACTTACACGATTGGACAGTTACAGTTAATTTCACACTTTATTTATTGTTGGTGCTATGCTTCTTTAAATCCAGAACACATCCCAGTACCTTCCTCTGCCTCTCCTCTTTCCTAACATCCGTAACCAAATCTAATCTGACCTTGTTGTACACATTGTAGGAGGCAGTGGCAGGTAGAGGCTGTTGATCCTTGCTGCATTTGTCATGTTTGTTTATAATCAATACATTATTGTCTGGGAATTATTATGATAAAATTGTTTTGCAAACACATGGCAGAACAGACCCATAGAGCAGGTGTACCCCGAGATTACAATTTTCATCAGCTTTCCCTCTTGCATGAATGCCTGAGCAGCTTGTTCAATGAGAGAGTTTTGGTGGAGCACAAGTCTATCGTTCTCTAGTCAGAGGTTGAATATGTCTCCGGGACAGAATCATAGCTGCCTCCTCCCCTTGAGCATCAGCAGTGATGGCAGTGACAAGCCCTTCATCCAGCGCAGAGCTTATGCCTTCTGACAAGTGTGTGATGGGGGAGTTATCAAGGCCAGAGGTTCACGGGAACAGCTTTTATGAAAGAGAGATGCTGCATGAGCGTTTGAGTGTATTTTTTTTTACAGATGGCCTGAGTTGTGATCATTGGGGTAGGGCCTACATACCACTTTCATTAGGTATTGATTTTTCCCCTAAGTGTCAATTCATAGTTCTGAGAGGTTTTTATATTAAAATGCATTTGCAATATCATCCTACATTGTAGATGAGGACATAATCAAAGGGAAACGTCTGTACCCTTAACTGAAATACTAAGATACCACTCTGTTTTCCCAAATTTAAATCTGGTGTCATGAGTGGTCAATGGTCAGATCTCTCAGTGTGCAGGAAGTAGTGAATCAAATATGTAAGAGTGAAGTAAAGCAGCGTTACAACTAAGAAGTTTCACAAATAACGGCTCTTTATAGCATGGTTTTTGTTGTGTTATTGACATCTTCACATATGTATAGTATAGAGTAGAGACACGTCATGATGTCTTGGCAACTAAGCCCATACACTTTCAAGAATTAAAACAATTATTTGTTTGTTTAATCTCCATATATTTAACTTTGAATGTTATTTCCTAATAAACAGTTACATTTTAACTTTTGATTTGTTTCAGCATGTGTCACCATTCATGTTACTTGGCCTGTCCATTTTAATGAGATATTGGTAACATTGATTGTCAATGATGACCCCAAAAATGAAAAAAAGACCCAGAAGACCAAGATTAGAAAAAAGTGTACAACAACTAGGTCTAAATGTGCAATAAAAATGGACTTCTTAATGACTGAGTAAATGTGGATGTGCAGTGTGGTTATGCACATACGCGGTGATACATTGTGTCCAGCTTCAGTATGTGATTAGAATTTTAAGAAGCTGATGCAGGCATGGCATTCACAAAAAGTGACTGCGTCATGTGGAGCAGAATTTAGCAGAGTTTGTGGTAGCCCATTTTTTCTTTTCCATTTGTGTTTGTGTGTGTGTTTGTGTTTGTGAGGTTGCGTGTGTCTGCACAGCGTGTATTAACAGTATGTGCATGCCTCATTATGTACACAATGTGATTCCAGGCATTCCTTGTTTTGTGTGTGCATCGAAGTCTCTTGTCAACAGTGTTATGACAAATTGCAGTACAAAAGGGATCAGCAGTCTTCATGTCAGCAAACCCTCCCGCAAATCACGGTCTCTCTCGGACTTGCCCTTGCTTCCTGTTATCAGAGATGTAGTGATATCCATTGGAGCTAAAAATCAATAATACAATCGCTTTTTTTTAACAAATCCCACCCTCCTACAACATTTTAGTTGGTATCTTTCATATTGTGCAGTATTTCACAGTTTTACAAAATTGGCCAGAGTTTGAACTCCCTCAGTAGTATCCAACAGAAATATAAATGTGAAAGCTTTGCTAAAAAGCAAAAGAAAGTCACTAGTTTACATAAAGGGTGTAAAGCAGAAAAAAAAATTGGTTGGGGAATAAAAGCAAGGAAAAGTAAGTCAGATGTTTCTACATCAAGAAAATTAGGGAGTTCTTAAAGAATCTGAGCAAGGATGTATCCTCTCAACATACACAACATCTTAGTAAAGTCAACAGCATAATGTATGGGAACAAGTTTTTTTGTTTTTTTGTGTTTGTTTTTTTTAAAAACAGCGTTGGCCTGAGTGTTTCAGCAGTGATAAGTTTTATATATATATATATATATACACACACACACACACACACACACACACACACACACACACACACACATTCTATAATGAACTTATAACCAAAAGCTATAAAATTAAATATCATAGTTTTCCTGTCAAGCGTACGTCATGTTGAAAGTAACTGTTGTCTCAGAGAAGAAAAAGGCACAAGTACCACCACAAAACTCACCTCCCTTTGAATACGCACTCAAGGTGGATGACTATGCAATACGATGCTGGTGAGACTGTGGTTTGTTTCTTGTCTCCTACAGTACAGTTAAGCAAAATCTTTACCAAAAGGTTTGACATTTTGGGAAGTATGTTTATTAACTCTCTTGCCAAGGGTTAGCTGAGAAGAATGATGCCAGTCTCACAACAAGAAACCCGGCGACATTTGGCTTTTGTCTCCAGTACAAAAGAGTACAATGAGCATTAATCTGCATTTACTCCCGGGTCGAATGACTCTGCAGAGGTGGAAAGAGTAAGAAAATATTCTACTTTAGTATGTATGATTACTTGTCAAATACAGGTAAAAGTACTGGTATAAAAATCTACACGAGTAAAAGTAAAAAGTAGCTCATTTAAAATTAACTCAGAGTAAAAGTTAGTTTTTTAACCTCCTAATATCACTTATTTATATTAATTTAATTATTATATTATTACTATATTATTTATAGGTATTATACCTATTTAATTAAATTGCAGTCTTTTGTGATTTGATAAGAGAACAAAGCCGTATGGCGCTTTTATTTAAATTTTTATTTGTTTGATAGATACTTTACCAAATCAATGGTGAAAAACAATGACATTTTATGTTATAATGAGAAGTTTGAGAATGTTTTCACTTCATTAGGAAACTGTGGTGGAACATATTAGATTCTGGCGTGGCTTGCCGCATTGGACTGTGAAAACGGGAAACACTGTAGGAGTATCCATATTTAAATTCAAAAAGGTGGTCATTTTAATGGGATATATATAAGTGTTAAGTGTATAATAAATAACTAGTTACCAGCAAGTCGCTAATGCCAACCAACATGCATCAATGCCTTTTTGTGTATTTGGAGCAAAACATCTTACCAAACTATGAAAACTTATTTTTAACCACCAATAGAATGGTACAAGTAGGCTATTATTTAACTTACCTTTACATAAGGGGTCCTCAACTACTATTTGTTCAAGGGCACAGATTTTTCTAAGCAGGCACTGTGGGGGCCGGACTTTCAAAAATAATTGCTATATTTTCAGCTTTCGCAAAATGAAAGTTTTTATTAGCTTATCAGTGTGAACTCCTAAAAACATTGGTAGGGCTAAATCCATCATGATAAATCTACATAGGCCACTACATTGGCCTACTTAACTAGAAAATGCTCTCAGACCGCAGCCAAGAAGGCAGTTCACTGAGGAGTGATGGTTAAAATCTGTAATTGTAAATGTAACTCTGATGTTTCATCCATGTGTTTATGTAGTATACAGTATAGTTAGTCTATGGGCTGCATGCAGCAACAACCGCAACATTGTCACAGGCCTCCATGCTACTTTCTACTGTATACTAACCTTGTTTTCTATTGTTATCATGACGTGACACATCAGAAAAAAAGAAAAACAGAAAAGGCAAACCTGCGGTTTAACACATTGTATTCTCATTTGCTTTAATTCACATCAATATCTACATGTAAAAAATACACGTGGTTATGTGAAACCAGTTGTACTGCACAGTCGTGACTCGAACCGGTGACCTCGAGTACGGGAGGTGGATGCACTAGCGAGGTGGCTAAAAACCATAGGTACTCGCATCACTTGCTATTCCATATCTTAAGGCTTTTGCGAGTGAGTTTACTCACTGCACAGCCTAGCTGGCTGCCGTTACATATGTAGTGGACTATTTTTTTTGGGTGGGAACTGGAAATGGTCACCATGAGGTTGCTGGCCAACCAGCAGAGACTCCTGATTAATGAGTAATAATGAGTGACTTAAGTCTTGACTTTATTCTGATTTAAATCCTATTTAGTCCATTCAGTATTATTTTACAATATGATAATATAACATTTTCAAGTTTATATATGACTAAAGTAGGAAAATAAGAAAAATCTTGCTTGATCCACATAGTGTATGTATTAATTAATTTGACAGCTATTCTGTAAGTGAATGAGATGTATAATGAGTTGTGATCTACCCTTCAAGGTAGGACTAGGGTGATTTTTTTTGCACTATTTTGCATCCCCAATGGAATTGATGCTAATCCTCTAGTGTAGTTTAATAATGTCTGCAGCAGTGGTCGCAGGTGGTAATCATGTGTTTTAAATGTGTACTTGAGTAATACTTAGAAACATGAAAGCCATGAAAAAGCCAGATGAGTAGGAAACAGAATGCCGTCTTGTTTATAGGACCTCTCAGTGGTTTAATAGGATTTTCACAAATTAATGGTCTGATGTTTGTTTGATGTTGGAAAAACTGTTGGTGGCAATTTTGTGAAGCGTTCACAACTATTAGCTACATCATTACGCTCTCTTTCTCCGTCTTGATCTCACTTTCATTCCCTGTTTGTCGCCGTGGTGGGTGGACTAAAAGACACAAGTCTCTCCATCTCTATCTTACTCCCACTCTCATTTGAGTCTCCAGCTCTCCACTTGTTAAGACTGGATCATCAGAAGCTCAATTAAAAATGTGCCATTATGAAGGTGCCTTTCAGGAAAATGCTGACTATGCAACTGACATTTGTGGAATTTCTTTTGATGTTGATCAAATCAAAAACTCCCTTTGTTTGTAATTCTTAACTTCTAAAATCATTTCTCTTTTGCTAATGGCGCATGCATATTGAGAAGGATCAATGTCACATCAGATTAAACCAAGAGAAATAAAACAAACTGCAGCAAAGAAAAAATCTGCAACATTGAAAACAGCAGAGCGGTTGCATTTTGCTTGCAAGGTCTTCCAAATAAATGTAATTTGGTTTATCTTACTGAATGAGGCATGAAGGACTTTTCTCCCATTTTGCACAATTCTCTTTGGGGAGGTCCTTGAAATAACTTTGAGTCTACAAAACCAACCAACCAACTGTTTTGCTCAGCGGGTTATTTTGGTATCTGGGGTAACCCAGCTACAATGCACAACAATGTGTTCTCATTCAGGCCTTTTTGACGATAAGCAAATGTTTATCTATGGTGGTAAGGTAAATGCCTGGGTAGAGTTTTTTTTTCTTTTGTTTCCTTCACTTTAAGTTTTTCATCCATTTAGAGAAATGTAAACCATTACCAGTAATGATTTTATTTCACCTATTGTTTTTATTTCTTGCCCTGTGTTCTTTAATTTTATTAAATACTGTCGTTTGTTTAAAACATATATTTTTAGGTCTTTGTCAAAATATAAAGAATTGCAAACTGGTCTTGTCATGACAGATTTTAGAATCTCCTAGACATTACATCTACACCCTAGTCATTTGCTACAGCTAATACATTTTGTAGGAAATGTAATGCCAACTGAATTTATATTTTATCACCATAATGTAGAAACATTGTTAATACAATCTGCAAAGTTGACACTGAACTAACTAATAAATAGTATACCGAAAACATATTTAATTTAGTTTTCCTGATAATATCAGATATTGCAATATATGCATCTGCTCATAGCAACTGAAGCTTTATTGAGCTTTTTTCATGTTCATGTTTAGGCACGGAAAAGTAACTTGAAGCACGAGACAGAACAGTTTAATGAAATCTTTGCCAAAACTTAACCAAGGAACTTTCATTGCCTTAACACACGGGTAAGATGTGAACACAGGTCTCAAGTGTTCAAGTCCTAAAATCACAACACATTCCACGCAATTAGGTTTCCCATTGGAACTTGGCAAAATAAGTTGGTTAGAATGCAAACATAATCGCTAGAAGAAAAATTCGTTTTAGGGCACCCAACATAATAACATAATAGAATTTTAATGTGTGCTGAAAGACAAATATGTAATTTAAATAAAGGATCAATTCTGCATGAAGTCGGAGGTGGAATTAGATTTTCTGAGTCAATCCATCAAATAAAGGAAGTCATTTAATTAACCTTGCTCTCTTTATACCAATGGCATGGCTCAAAATGTGCATTCATTATATAATGCAAGAAATAAATGACACTCCAGGGACACTGCACAGTTTTGCCAGTAAATATTTTGCAGTCACTTTGTAAAACACAGTTTGAATCCAGAGTTTTGAGATGCAGAGCAATGATCTGGACCTAACTGCTGTAAAGTCATTATACAGTAAGTAAACACTGTTGAGAAGAAAAACAGCGAGGAAATGAGAGATTGAGGAAAACTGTCTTTAGTGGTAGTCAGCTCACTGTTGGAAAAAGCGTATAAATGCAAATATTCAGAACACCTGCAAAGAATAGTCGAGTTATTTTTACTTCCTCTTTTTTTCCATCTCTGCGACATTAAAATGTTCTTATAAGCTGAAATGAGAATGCACTGTAGCTCATGACATTACCATTAGTAAGATTGAGACACCCAAAACAGAACAAGGTTGGGCTGATGACATGATTGTTACCATAACTTATATATTTTTCAAATGTATACAAATGAACTTGCTTGTCTTGATAAATGTGTACAAACTGTAGAGAACAAATGGTAAAATTCTGACAAAGTTTTGACACATGTGATTTCATCTGAGATTTAGTAAGTGTCATTATTCTGTGCAAATTAATTCCATGTAACAGTGGTTTGGGTTATGCATCAATTGCATGAAGTCCTCACACGTTTCCAGTCACGTCTTTGTGTGGGCAGTTCATAAATTGGCCAAAGAGTTGTTCAGGTCAACAGGAACAAAAAACTGGATTGTGCAAATCACATTGATAATGCATTAGTTTAACATATTTTAGCATGCTTGGCCCCCTGTGTGGTTTCCAGTCATTTAACAGAATAATGAAGCAGTTAGAACATAGCTTGTGGGCTTTTTATTAGCCAGAGGGTCCGGATTTCATCCTGCAGAAGGCCTTCACAAAAAACTTCCTCGGTTATTTTTCACAAATAATAATGACCCTGAGGCTGATCTAAACAATGGTATACAACCAATAGGCCAGTGTCACAGTATTTCTTCATGTGAAACAATATCCCATATAATACAGTATAAAAGTTTGATAGAACTCTTTGTGGTTCAAATGTACTGAAAAAAGTAATTTAAAAAAGAAAATTAAAAAAAATAAACAAGTGAAAGTAGTAGCTATTTTGTCTATTTTGAACTAGCAATATTCAGATGTTAAATAGATCATTAATAAATACTTTTTGCTACACAAATAACATTAGCAGTAGCAGACACTCACCTGGCCGGCTCAGTTACATACTGTACTGAACTGACACAATCTGCATTTCTATGCTCTGTAGAGTGTGTCACCTGCATCAGCAGGTTATTCACTGGGTTGGTTCCCTGATTTGTTATGTTGGGCACCAAGCGGAGCCCTCAGGCTGTCGGTACACTGTGATAGATCTGAGGGTATGACTCCCCTGTTCGGATTGCGGCTTCTGCAGCTCCTCACCTCCTGGTGCACAGCGCTCCAGCTTGCTCAGAGGGGGGGCTGACAGGTAGAGGTGCAGCTAGCCCCCTGCTGCACAGAGCTGCGGGTGAAATAAACCAGCCACCCTTTGTGTGTATGTGTGTGTGTGTCTGTGATAGGCTATTCCAGTCACTCAGCATCTCACTGAGAACAGTTAAGGGTGAAATAAACCGGCAGCCATCCATGAATCCCAAGATCTTTCCGTGTGTGTGTGTGTGTGTGTGTAAATGTGTGTGGCGTGTAAAAGGTGATGCTGAATTGAAGTCTTCGACAACAGATCTCTGTATGTGTCTGTGCGCTGTATTCGCCAGCTTAGCTGTGGCACCATTCATAAATGTCCATCAGCAAGCAGCATAGCAAGGCACTGTGTCGATCACAGTTAAGCTCTCCCTTTTTCTCTCCGCTGCTCCCTTCTTCAGCTGGCCCCAGCGGACGGAAGGAAACACTAATGGCCGCTCGTTATAGAGAAACACCGACATGAAACAGGTCTTAATGAGCTGTTTTCTGTTTTGTATTTTTCTCAGGGGGTCATTGTTATTGGTGGGAAATTGATTGGCAGCTGGCCCACACCCATGGGGGCTCTGCAATATTCTGAGCGATAGCAAAGTTGTTGCAGCAAGGGCAGCTTTGTTTAGATGTTTGCAGCTGCAGGGTGTGTGAATGCATGTGTCTTTGCATGAGGGAGTTGGTGTGTGTCTATATGGTGTTCGGGGGAGACAGACATCTCAGAAAACCCAAAGTTCCCATTTGCTCCTTTGCAAAGAAGTTTTCAAGCACTGTGAAAAGTGTTAACATTTTTGAAAGTTTGAGTGATATTACTTCCCAGAAACCATATAAGCTAGCATTTCAGACGTGCAGTGGTTGTTAGTATTATGCTATAAAACAGTATAAAAGCAGTATCACTTAGTCAGGGACAGCCTTACTATTTCACCAACCACTAGTAGCATCTCATGCAAACAATGTGCCCTTGTGATAGGCAGACAGACAGAATCTAATGTAAACGCAAGACATAGGACTGCACAAAGGATTTACATAGTCGAATCAGAATTGTCAAGTCTTGCCTACGTATAGTCGACTGATAGTCAAATCATGTACTGAGTTTGTGTGTGGCAATTGTGAGCGGGGGTGGGCTAACATGCGGTAGCTACGCTTTAATCTTGAGGGTGTCCATTCATTAGTCAGTGTAACTTATACTGTACATTTCCAGCTAAACTGAGTCCTATTGTTGGCGCTTTTCTCTCCACTCGCCTGTCATTCATGCATGCTGTGTGGCCGACAGCTCCATCCACGTTGCGGTTCCTCGCAGGTCTAATTCAAGTACTATTTAAAAATGATGTTATATTCTATGCGGTCCATCAACAGTGATAAATGATCCGAATGTCCCACGAGATGCGGACAACAGACGTTGAGCACCCCAATATCCCCAAAATGGCATGATCCTTGTTTCGCTGCGAAGCTTCGACTGTGAGATTGACAGTCGAATCAGGCTCCGCCCATTGAAGCATCAAATTTTCGACTATTCGGGGTCAGCCCTATGAAATAGATGAAGTAATGGATGATGTAAATGAACACAGTGATTACCATATTGCACATTTTCTTAAAATTCGACTCCATATAGATAAAACAACCAGATAGGCATGAGCTGTATGTTTTTGGTGAATTCAGTAAATAAAACAACTGACAAATCACGTTAATTCACGTTGAAGCAAAAACACAGATAACAGGGTACATCTCAAGTTTCTTAGTGGATATTTCCTTGCCCTTCGCTTGAACCGTTAGTCGTTGTGGTCTGCTACCCTGCAGGCTGTCCCAAAGCTCTTATTTGTGCTGTGAGATCTCTGAGCGAAGAAGCATCTCTAAGCGAGGATACACAAGAGCAGCGTTCACACCCTCTCATAGGATATCCATTACTGATTGGATGAATGGAGTGGAGATAGATAACAGATTAAACTCTAGTGTATCACTCCCAAGTTTTATATTTGATTTGTTTTCTGATTCACCATCACTTAAAAAATATATGCTCACTGGAAGTATGAACAGCAAAAGCACCAAAAACAACTTTCTTAATTTATTTGTTATTCCCCACAGTAACTTTTATTATGGATACAATTAAAGCCATAGAGAGTCAGAGAGTCTATCAGCAAGAACATTTCACATTATTTATCGTCATTTCCATCCAGTCACATGAGGCTGATCATTCCTGAGCGTCTGGCTTGAAATGAGTTGCATAATTTTAATTTCCCTAAACTATTTAGCCTAATAAATCATTTCCATAGTGTTTAAAAGACACCATGACCATAGTCTAGGTTATTCAACAATGAATTCACAACCAGAATATCAATCAATATGGTTGCAAATAATAAACAAACCCTCTCTGCCAGTGCATGTGCCTCTGAGCAGGACACAGTATAAATACAGAATGCAGGTTGTTATTCATGTGTTTGTTAAACAGGTAACAGAGACTGAGAGAAAATACTACTACGCAGGCAGTGATATCTGTGTGCCTTTATTAGTATTAGCACAGCAAAATTGTGTGCAGACACAAACTCCATCAAAAGTCTGTACAGCTGTGATCACCTGTCACCGTCATCAAAAAAGCACGTTGCTTCACATGAGTCTTCGGGGAAAAGTTCATTTAATGTTTCATTTCTCTAAAAACATATTGCCTCAATTCTTCTCTCCTCACGTGATTACTTGTGTCTCTCCATGTATTCCCGATAGGACGGACTAAGACGCAAGTGAGAGAAACGTGAATGCAATTAAGAGACTTGAGATGCACCTGTAGCCTATTTGACTTCACTAATCAATCAATCCAGAGTATTAGGAGAGATAGGTACAGGTATGTGTTTTGTTGCAGCAACTCTTTAACATAACCAGGTGGATTTTTATATTATACATCTCACCTGTCCTTTTCCCAATCAGCCACCTATCCAACAGTGATTGAAAGGTCTTCAATTTCTCCCCTTCTAGGTTGGGGTAGAACTGTGTTTATAACCAGTTGTATTTTAATAGCACTAATCTATGGATCAAGTAGCAGCACTCTGCACTTGGTAGATAAAGGCAGCTGGCATGCTCCGAGGCCAGGCTGAATATCAAACAACTTCAGATGAAGCCTGCTCCCTCAAAAAGGGGCCCTGAAAGCAGGAAGACTCAATCCATGATTATAGCCAACCACAGCACCTCAAAAAGTGACTAGACATGAGAAAAGATCAAGCTATTATTTAAAATTGGTGGAGAAACAATATTTTTCACTATGGTGCAAAGCAATTCTCCAAGCTGGAGGTAGAAACAGCATGAGGCCATTCTTATATTAAAGAGTGGCACGAGATTCACTTAGAGGTCATGCAGACATTGTATTTTATGCCTGGCAAGAAGCAGATCTGAGTATGAGCCTCCCCCATGAGGGGCAAGCTGTGTCTTGTCCACTTAAATATCAAAACATTTTCCCGTTCCACTGAAGAACAGAAAACAACAGTTCAGACCGACTTGATGGATTTGGTTTTTGCAAATGTACTGGCATGCTGCATTCATGTGTTGCGTGTCCTTTGCTTACACTGAGCATGTGTTTGTGTGACATTGCAGGGAGTTTGGCCGCTGGAAGGTGAACAGCTTGGCCCTGGAGAGACAAGAGAACAATGGCTTTTCCTTGCCGCTGGACCCCGACTTCCTCCAGACCATTAGGCAGCTGGGCAGGAGGCCCAGTCTCGGCACAATCACTGACAACATTATCAGAAAATACGGAACCCACTTCCTGCTCTCCGCTACACTGGGAGGTAAATAAAGTAGATGGGCTGTGGTTCTCTTTGATTTTATTGACCTAGCTGAACACCTGGGAGAAAGGAAGTGTTTAAAGATGAAGTTTTTGGCATCCAGGTGGCCCAGACCGAGGACAAACATATGGACCTTTTCCACAAGAAGAACTCTACCAAGAACGTTTTGTGACCTCGGGAACTTTACCTGTGTTTCAACTTCTTAAATTTAGCAGTGAGTGATACAAAATTGTAACAATACTGTAATTCCTAATTGTTCCAACATCCATTCAAATTTTAGCAGTAGATTCCAAAGAACTGTGGATGATTCTGATTATTTTTATTTGAATTGAGTTCCTTCAGCTACTGTTTCTGGAACAATTTGGTTGAAGAAGGACCAATGTATTTATATAACCAGTTTCCTAAAAATTGTTTCACCACTCTTTCTCTGCTTGTCGATCCTTGTTTATGTGGAGCATCAGCTATCAAATGAAGGTGAATTGCCTTAAAGGAGCAATTCTTTCAAAAGGGTAAAGATCCAGCAGTAAATCATATTTTGAAGCTCCAAAGCTTCTTGAATGGTATTTATAACACTAAATATCCGATTAAATATTACCTCAGCTGTGACTGTGGGATTGGTTAAGCTCATATTCTCTGATTCAACATGTAAAATATGTGTTTGGAGTTGTTTGACAAAAAATGTCAGCGGATCCTCTGTTTCAGTAACACCAGATGTACATTAGCCAGAGTACTGTAATGCGCAGTAAAGCTCCCATGGCTATCTGCTGCACAATCTCCTCCCATCTCCTCTGCTGGATCTTTTCATCTCGTGTCTCTTGTGCATAAACTCTCAAAGCCGTGATGAATACAGTATTTAAAATAGATCGGAAAAACGATCATGCACAGCAAGTACTGCAAACAGGAGGAAAGAAGTACAACAGCTGAAGAACGGCCTAATATAACCTACAGCATCACCGTTAGCCAGTTTTAAGGAATATATGAATTTTTTTTTTGTGCAAGTGTTTAAAATGCGCTTTAAGGTGCTCTTTTTTCTGGTTGTTAAAACATTTCAGGAGTCAATAATAGACAAATCGAGATTAAAATTAAGATTTTTTTTTTGTCACACTGTGGTGGAGACGTGTTAACCTTTATCTATGCCTAGTTTTAACATACTGTAATGTTATGTTAATTCTAAAGTTTCTCTAAATGAAAACCACATTCCCCATAAAACTACATGTCGTTAAAAAGGATTTTTCCATCAATCTTTTACTCTTCCCACTGTTTGTCAATACTCTGTCCTCTGAAAGCTCTGGCTCTGTTTGTATCAACATACTTGTTTGATAAGGCGTCTCAATTTGTGCACAGTACTGTAGCAACAGACTTGTCACCACGTTTGACAAAATGCACACTACAGTTTAAAATTAGCTATGGGAAATTTCTCATTAACTTTCCACCTTTAGAAGTGTTGTTTTTCTGCCTATGTGACTGTGTAATTAGCACTGGCAGGTGTTCATGGGTTAAATTTAACACTATGTTTAAAGGGGATGATTCAGTAATGAAGTCTGTGTATGCGTCTTCTTGTGTGTATTTATAGGGGAAGAGTCATTAATGATCTTTGTGGACAAGCGAAAGTTGAGTCGGACGTCTGAAGTGAGCGAATCCAATGGCACAGTTGTGACTCTGGAAGCTCTGCACCAGCTGGCTGCCTCTTACTTTATTGACAGGGAGAGCACCCTGCACAAGCTGCATCACATCCAGATTGCCTCCACTGCCATCAAGGTAAAAGCTTGTTTCTCTCTGGGCCTCTCTCAGATACAATAGCAATAAAAAAAAAAAAATGAAAATCATACGCTGTGGCCAAAAATTAAAATGTACCATTGTTGGATTATTTTTCATGTATGATTACAGCCATTTCATGAAGACATTGTTTAAATTAGATTTTGTTTCATTGAATAAGCATAATTATTGTATTTTGCAAAACAGGTGAATTGGTCTTGATTAGCTCACACACTAAAGAGTTAATGAATTCATGGCCAGTATGGTGCAATTGAACGGGAGACCTGTGATCAGCAGGTTTAGCACATTTTAATAACAAGAGCTTTTATTGCTGGCCAATCAGGGTCCAGTTTCTTTCTGTCTCTGTGGATTTAGTCTCCAAATGAAATTAGTATATATTATATCCACTATATTTCTACTTGCAGACATCACATTGATTATGTATTATTATTATTATGACATCCTGCAGCCCTATTTAAAGCAGCATTATTAATTGTTCTGAGAGAAACCCCTTGAATAACACAACAATTCACTTATTTTTTCTGTACAGTAGGTGTGAAACGTATTTTCGTTGTTCAACAGCTGTTCATGTGCTGTTTTTTGAGGTAACAATGGCACTTGCAGTCCCCTCTGGGCATCAGTATTGGGACAAATTGAGGCTCTACAGTGGTCAGTACTGGCCAAGTACTTACCACTTACTCCCAATTACTGTATGAAGTTTATGACCCATCAGTAGGCCCTCAGTGGACTACTCTGGCCTGCTTCAAATGCAGAATATCATTATGCTGCAGATTATTAAAGCATATTTTAAAGGGCATAAAGCAATCATCAATCCTTGGTTGACAAAATTAGACCCTCATTTACAGACCGGACCCTCTATGAACTACTTTTATTACCATTTTTAATTAATTAACCCTTCATAGTGAATGCACCTTATTACCTCACATAATGTTCTAGCCAAAAATCCAGTGGCAGCCATTTCATTTGTTGCCTCTGGTTACTTCAGAAGCTGAACTCCAAATAAATATTTCCACGGTGCTTTGGGAAATTATCCAAAGAGAACACATTGTTATGGCAGACGAGGTGAACGGACTCAAGAGCAGACTCGGGGCTGGTTTAAAATCAAGGAATTTGAAGTTTATTGAAAAGGGGTGTGAGAGCGGAGCAGAGGGCAGACCAAGGAATGGAGACCAGTGAGTGGATTTCCAGGCGGGCAGTGAGCTGAGCGAGGCAGGGGCAGGATTTCCAGGCAGACAGGGAGCTGGGTGAGGCAGTGGCAGAATTCCCAGGCAGGCAGTGATCCTGAGCACAGAGTGGCAAGGTAAGTGATCTCACAACAGAATATACAACTCAAGACTTGTAGGCTGCAGCGCAAATACCACTGATGTAAACTGACGATCTGGCGACGAGTGAGGTGAAGAACCGGGTTAATATACTGCAGAGTCTTGATTAGTGGAATGAGGATCAGGTGTGCAGATGGAGGTGGCGAGCCAGGCCCAGAGTGAGAAGCCACACCCAGACAACACAGAGAGACAGACAGACTAACAGGAGACACAGGGAGGGAAGAGAACATAAACACAAGGGGTTGTGTTTATTACTGAATAGATTTACTTCACATTAGACCTAAAAACCGATGGGAAAAATGTGTCCATTTTGCCGTGTTTGGGAGCAGTTGTTCATTGGCTGTAGGGTTTTGTCTCGAGATGTTTCTTGAGTTTACTTGGAAAAAGGGCGTCATTTTATGTTGAAAAGTGGTGGGTACATAAGGGCTCTGACTAGGGGTTTGACGAAACACTCAGGCCATGAGACGTGATGAGGAAGAGAATAAGACAAGAACATATTTTAAAACAATTTAGAAACAATATTAATTGATGAAATATACAATGTTATACAAAGTCCCCATGAAGACTTTGAGCATTAAACACTTAATTTCCTGCATTCTGGAGACCTTTTATGCAATTTATGGTGGAAATGTCTTTAGTTAGAGAAAGAGGTCAACACAAAGTTCAAGTGGCAGATGACAATTGAAAATATGAAAATATACTGGAATATTATGCAGTAATATTAGCTTAAATAACTTTTTCTGGACAATGCAAATCTGTTTCCTCTGAAACCTTGTAGCCATTCTATTTAACATTTGTTGTTGCAAGCAATTTTTCTGTTCTTTTTTTGTTTTTTTAACAAGTGTTTTCAAAAAGTGATGGGGACATGTCCCCAGCGTCCCCAGTATAAATGACACCTAGACTTGGAACCACTGCCACATTTGACAGCTTTTTTGTGTTTGTTTTCTTTCTGCTCACTATCGACAGGACAGCATTGTTTGTCAGTACATGTGTGTGCTACACTATTTATAAAAAACTGTTTATTTATAACATTTCAAAAGGCATTTTTCAGTATAAAAATGTAAATGTGGTAAAGCAATGCAGTACACTTGGCCTATCCTTAAGCCACCCCAGGGTGCGACATCACGCACTTTGGAAACCACTGTCCTACAGCTGGCATCCCTTGTATTATTTAAGCAATAGCTCATGACAGGCCGTGGTATACGCTTATTATATCACAGTTAATGGGCGTTGTTCGTAAAAGTAATGACCTGCCAGTGTGTTTATGACCCACAAATGTAGCTGTTAAGACTTGATGAAGCTGACATTTCAGTAACATATTCTTTTTAATAAAAGAAACTTCATACTGTATAAGCAAGTGTAGCTGACATTATTTATTTAGTTGGTTGACTAGTGCTTTGCTGTGACATTTGAGTAAACATGTACACACGCACGCACAATGAGCGCATGAGAGCTCAACCAAGATATGGGATGAAGCGAGCAGTATTGTTTACCTCCCTCCTCGTTCTTTAGAGTGTGCATTTACATGCTCTTTCTGTATATGGAACAGCACGCTTATGATGTAAATATCATCCTACATCTTTTATTACTTAATATACCTTTGGGTGTGTTCATTCATCACTCTGTCAGTTGTTATCAAACGGAATGAATTGAATCAGCTGAATTTGCCTTTCGCACCGCTTCTGTGCTTGCTGAGGAATCTGTTCCCTCACGTGGCTTTAATGTGTTTACACTTGCTTGCGGTAAATAACAGAATAATGCCACGGAATGTAGGTAATATCAACAACCAGCAAAAAACACCCATCAGAGTTACTGTCAGCTTCTTTAGTCTGTCAAGTGTTGTATGCTGTTACTACACCAACAACTGCAGTGGTTTTGTGACTGGATGTACCACACCCAAACACATCTGGCCTGATTATTGCTTTATTATGAACTATGTTGTGGGACCTGTTTTTCTTGTTAAAGCCACAATGGCACAATGACAATAAAATGGCTTTTTAAACAATAAGGTTTAATCCTGACCCTGGGGACAGTTTCTATGACTAAATAATGTGAGATTTACATACTATCTCTTTTGAGCCTTCAACTTGAATCTCAGTCTTCATCAGCACATACTGCACATACGCACTTCCACTTGGCACAAAGCTTCTTTAGTCCTTTCATTTAGCTAATCACATCACACATGACCTAAGAAAGGTCATACACTTTAAAATGAAAGTACCAACTTTATTTAAGGAGCATTATTTGTTGATTTTCTATTAAAACCCAATAATTTCAAACACATAATCCCTGTTTTGTCTGACCATGCATTTTTCAAATCATCGCATTGTTTGTTAAACGGTTCATTTAGCTTAAGAAGGAGAATTTTCTCATCCCATGAATAAACTCTGACTTTAGGTTTATCTTGGGAAAAAAAATATATATATATATGAAGGTGTTTTTAATGCTATAGCTTTGATTTTGTAATATAAATGAAATGTGAAAATAATGAGAAAAACAGACTGTACCTGTTTTAAAACATCCCTTCATTACTTGGGGTTTGAGACACATGACTAGTCTTTCACCAGTATACGCAGTACAATATTATTTGGTGATATGTGATCTGTAATTCACATGTGTACATTGTACATAATGATTGGTGGAGTGCCATTTTTCTAACTAGGTTGAAACCAAACATTATTTAAGCAGTCTCTTAGGAAATCCACTGGAAAACAGAAACATCAGGGTCTACTTCCCTCATTCTGACTGCATAGCTGCAGCTAAAAAACTAAATCGCTTGACTTTTTCTGAGCTGCAGCCCATTTTTCATTGACTTGTCCTTAGTGATGTCCCACTATACAGTCCATGAGAGATAAAACTGTACATTCTCTAAAGTGAATTGGCAAGAGGATGTAGAGCTGATTTGGCAGCCGTCATTGAACCAAAGTGCTGCTAAAAACCCCTCTGATTGAGACGAATAGAGAAAGAGCCCTCTGGGATACATTTGTTTGTGAGGCATTTTCAGGTAACTGATGTAAAATATTCATGGCGTCAGCAGCCTTTAATTCCAAACATAGGTTTTTACCTCACCCCAATGAAGATGGATGCCAAAACAAAGCTGCCTTTAAGAAGAGCACCGGTCCCCTGGTTTAAGAGATAACATATTAAAATGGCAGAAATGCCTGGCCTGGAGGCCTGGAGGACTGAGCACAGCAGCACTGGAAAATAATCAAAGACGGGAAAAATGAGACAGGAGTGTGGAAAAAATGGTTCTGCTGTTACATAGTGTGATGAATCAGCCCTTCCATTTCAGTAATTTCCTTTGAGAGCCTCTGTCATTTGTCAAACATTTTGTGGTATGAGTTAAGGTGTCATATGCGACAGAGGAGAAAAGATGAGACGAGGACAGACGGGCCTTATTTAGCAGGCCTTTTAGCCCAGGATCAAGGTGCGGCAGGTACACAGGAAATGCTGCATCAATCAATGTGCTTACCTTTGATTTGCAGCCCAGGATCCTCCGTATCGAAGATTCATTAAACTAAAGTTGGGAGGAGAATATCATTGACGGGGAGGAGAAGTGATAAAGAATCTTTGACCCAATTTGCTGTGCTCGCCTTGAGTGTTCAGTCAGTCATGCTGTGTTATGCTTCATTTGTTGGAGTAGAGAAGAACACAAGTAAGACTCGAGCTTCAGAAAATCAGATAATGGCTGCTGAGGAACGATTGCAGAGAACAGCTCCCTGGGTTTGGGGCAGTTTTGATGGCAGTATAAACAAAACAAAACCAAATAAAAAAGCATCTGCCCTCTGATATCACAAGCATGATGAATAATTCATAGCAAGGAAATGGATCTTAGCATCATCATAATTCAGAACAGAACATAAATTCCTCTTTTTAATCTTTTCACTGTGTCTTCAACTGCCCAACATTTAACAGGATCTATAGGTTTTCTTTCTTGATATGTTAGAGGTGAAGAGACCTCAGATAATCGTACGGTACAAATAGATAATGGATAGCTCCTTGCTTTAGTCTTATATGTGAGTTTTCAGCTTTTTCTTTTTAATATGCAACTAGTTAAAATAAGTGAAGCCTGGAGAGCAAAAATAAATACACAAAATCTAATTTGGTCTCTTTGCCCCTTTTCAAGCGAGTGGTACTTTCTGTAAAAAGACCATGGCTTATATTCCCTTAAAGAGACTCAATGAGCACAACGGCACATCCAGTATTAGTTTTCCACTTTCTTCTTTTAGAGGTTCCCCTCTGCTCCCCTGTGGCTTCATGACGCTTTTTTTTTCTCTAATCGAGGGCACATAAAAATCTCATTCTGATGCTATTTTCTTCCGCTTCCCCCTTTTTTTTTTGCTCAGAGTTTATAAGCTTATCCCTCGCTGGTTGACATTAGAGTCTAAGCCAGTGCAACAAAGTGGTCTTAAAACATGCATTGAAATCCTCAAAGACTGAATAAACAGGCGTAAACGTATCTCAGATGCAAATGTGGATTACCACATCTACTATGCCGTGATTAAGCGAATGGCAATTCTTGAAGGTGCAGCCAATGAGGCAATTTTGAAATGAGCGATGATTTTTTTTTTATGAAACATTAATGCTATCCAGCAAGCAGAAAGTACAGCCATTTAAAGTCCATTGTTGCTCAATCTGACAACACAAGCTCACTAAGTGACATTGTATGCTGTTTTTGTGGAATTATTCATACGAGGGATCCGCAGCAGTGATGAATCTTCATCAGTAAAATGCTCTCGCCTAACTGGTCTTATAATAATATTAAAGCCGTACATTTTTTAATAATGGATGTGCCTCAGAGGCATCTGTATCAGTGGACCATGTTAACAGGCTAAGTGCTGCTTTGCCCTGCCGAGGCCCCACACCAATAACACACAGGCTATCATTCATCTACATACTGTGCAAAGACGACGCATAATCTGATTCAGATAATACGTTTTGAATAGCAAACATGTAACATCATTTCCTTTGTATTTCATTACATTTTTAACTTTAAATATTCTCAATGACATCCGCTATTTTATAGTTGTACAGCAGTCCTGCTTAGTCTGAGAGAGAAAAGAATACTATGAATTTTATTTTATGATATATTGTACATTTCTTATTGATTGATGAATGTTATTTTAATCTGCAGACTTTTCTCGCTTTCTCGTCACCTGACCTCGACGTGATCAAAACGTAAAACTAGCAGTGTTAAATCCACTACAATCGAAGATGCAAAAAACTGGCTTTGGCTCTCATCTGGTCCTAAAGTTGAAACTGCATGTCCTCAGGGACTGCGCTTGTGCGCTGTGTTGCCTGAGAGTGAAACTATGTCAACTTTCCAAGCAGCAGTGTTTCCCTGCTCTGAACAATGTGTCTGGCAGCAGGCAAAGCTCCGTTTTCACCGACAGTGTAATATGAAGCTAAAAAGGATGCCTTCAGGGCTCACTTGGGGATGTTTGCTTACTTGCTTGAATATACAGACTGGTGACAATTAAAGAAAAAAAGCATGAATAAATGAGTGCAGAAACATTATAAATGCCGATGCTTCCATACAGGGCAAGAGTGCTAAATGAAAGGTGTGATAAAAATTGTATGAATCAAATGCGCTATGGCATTTGCAGTTGCCAGATCTCAACTCAGTTGAGCACCTATGGGAGACTTTGGATGCATGCGTCAGACAGTGCTTTCCACCAGTTCAGAAACTTGTGATGATCAAACCTTACTGAGATACTTCAACCATATATATACCCATCACCCATCTGTGGTTGATTTTCTGGTAGTTACCTTTCCTTTTTCCTTGCTGTGGTGCAATATTGTATAGGCATATATGTAGATTCATACTTGTGAGAAGCTAAGTACTGAAATGAGCTTTTTTCACTTGTCAGCTTAAAAGCTTGCTGGTTCAGGGATTCTGTGCACAACGGTGATTGGCCGAAGACAGATACAGAACAGAGCTTTATGGAAAACTGAAACCGGCTTTTGTATTGAATGAACTTCTAATTTAGGCATCTATTTCTGAATTTTTTTTTGCATTTTTTAGGAACAGGTTTCTGTTTTGCTGTTGTGCCACCATGGTGACTCCAGCAGTCTTGTAGTGTAATGCATAACAGTAGAATACGGTACATAGCGCTAAACGTGAACATGATCATTTATGATTTTTATTTGTGATATTGTGAGAAGAAACATATTACTGTTACATTGGTGACATATTTTCAGCTGTATCAGTCAGCCCTGAACACAATAAGAAAAGCCTAAAAGACTCTACACAATACACAAAACTAGTATTTAGAGTATTTAGACAGTGAGAAGACATCAAAAGGCAAGCCTGAAGGGCAAAGTGAAATTCATTGTGATAAGATAAACAAGTCACGTCCCCAGCATGTGTTAGCATCACAAACTGCTTATTCTACGAAAGCCTTTAAGTGCAATTAAATGTTCCATTAAATGCAGCTGTTAGTTATTCCAACACAGTCAGCACAATTATCTTGTACTCAATTATGGCACATTAATAATTCCGCCACCAACCGATCCATGTCATTTACATATCACATTTTTGGAATCACTTGCATGTTTTCTCGGCTTTACAAATAAATGCCCCGTGAGGTCTTGAAAGTAGTAAAATATACAAAACGGATTTTTCTTTTTTGGGGTCGATTTCTAATAGAGAAGGCTGACTGTGCACACATGCTCTGCTCCACTGGGTTCTTTTTGCAGATGGTCTCATTGCTATGCATAGAAAAGTCATCTTTAGATTTGCATTTGGTCAATTTTCCCCTTTAAGTTGGACATCTGTCTGTGTTAGAAATTAATCTGCAGATCCCTACGGAGGTTGCTCGGATTTTAATTAATAGTGTTAACGCGTCAATAATAAAAAAGAAAAATGGAAGTCAGTTACTCTCCCTCTTCCACACTCTGTACTTCAATCTGACTGGCCTACCCAAAATTATGATATCTTTTTATTCAAAAGACTATATTTAAGTCATTGCAAATTTGAAAAAAAAGTAGCTCAGCTGCTGTAAGTATTTTTTTTTAGTATGAGACTGAAAGAGACACTGGATGTATATTGCACATGCATGGCTCCCAGCTTTTATTCATCTTCATGTCTCTCTGTATTTATTTGTCTCATTGACCTTGTAGTTGTCAAAAGCAAATGTCAAAAGAAAGACAACTTTTCTGCCCACAGCGGCAAAACTCTCTCTTTTCCTCCTGGCTGGATACCACAGTTGCTGTTATTAATCTAGCAAGGAGATGTTGTTACTTAAATTGGACCTTTGGGAAAATATTAAAAGAAGACACCGTCATGGTGTTTGGCAATAATTCGCAAGTGACAGCGAAGGAGATGGATTTCCCTTCAGGTTGGCAGTTTATCTTTGCTGCCCATGGAGCCTGGATATATGCGTGTTCTAAATCAGGCTTTTGTCAAGGATGATTGAGCTGAGATTGTGAGCAGTCTAACAGTAAGCTCAAAGGAGAAGAGAGATTATACAGTATTGTTTTGTGTGTTGGCCTATGTGTTTTATCAGCACAAATCTGGTGTTATGCCTATGAGCCCTGGATATAGTTGCATCTTTCAAGACTTGCGGCAAAAGTTGTGAGATCTTTTCATGCCTGTCTCAGAAGGTATTCTGTTTTGACTCAACTTTTGTTCCCTGCTTCCAAGTTTTTACCCAGCTTCTAGAGCTGCACTCTAAATTTGGAATGGTTTTTATTTCATTGTATTGATGTAGTATGTCCTTATCACTATGTGTAAAAAAGAAAACCCTCTTTTGACCTCGATTTTTTTCTAATTTAGTTGACTTTCAAACTTCATTATATAACAGTGTTTAAGATTCCTACCTGACTTTTTTACTTTTGCAAGTTTGCTTTGCTTGTGTGAATGTTGACCTATGCCACCAGTGTTACTTTTACATTTTGCCATGAATGATAGCAGATATTTGCTACTCTTAGTTCTGTTTTTATCAATTTGTGTCACATTTTTTAACACAAAGCTCATCTGATTAAAACCTACAGCAGCAGCTTCGAAAGAGGTTTTCTTCAAAAGAAAGTCTCTTCAAATGTTTTTAGATTCTTATATAAAGCCATTATGTCTACTCATTTTCTATCATGAAGGAGGGCATCTCATAAAAACTGCCACACACACGAGCACTGAGTAGAGTAAAAAAAACTCCCTGAAACTTTTTCATCTCCAACTTTGGAGTGGAATTGTGTTTTGTGAAAGTAATCACCCGAATTTGCATTACATGGAGCTCAGAAACAATTTTTTAGCACAACCCAGACCGCTTTTCAAATTCACAGCAACAGTTTGAAACCACTATGACACCACAAGGCCATTCGAATGAGCAAGGTACAAAAATATCCAGAATAACTACTAGTGACTGTGTGTTATACAAGACTATACTGACTGGGTTTGGCTACATGGTCATCTAAATCAATGGGAATAATCTAATCTGTCTGCTGTAAATTCTTGCACATAGTTACTGCATGTTAAAGGTAAAACCTTTTGTTCGGGGGGTATACGGCCCAATGGTTTTGGAAAACTGAAGATGACTGTCATCCCACATATTGAATCACTATTAGAATACATGCAAATATAGACTTTGTTTTGGAGTTAAGCCAGCTGAGAATGAGCAGGGAGTTTTAATATCACCCAACTGGTAATAGAAGTAAACACATTCAGCTAGAGTGGAATTATGGATCCGTTATCTGCCTGAACAGCTTCAAAAGCTTAATTTGTGCCAGAGAATCCTTTTCCTCCTAGCACACATGAGGTGCCTTTATTAAAAGCAGGTAGAAAACAGGTTCCTCCTACCTGTTCATAAGTAAATACAAGCAAGCAACAGATGCTATACAAAAAACATTTTCTAGTCGACGACACTCTGTTAGGTTTGCTGTCATTTAATTCTTGTTGATCAAATTGTAACATTAGCATTGGATCACTATGCTTAAATTCTGCAACATAACAGCTTTGCTACTACTTTTCCCCCCAGTCACTGGTGCTCAGAGTTATGGTGATATAGGAGTACAAATCACAGATGCTGTTTCCATAAATTCACCAAGCAAAGTTATTTTAAACTGCTCCCCAGCACAGACACAAGGACACAGCGATGTTCACGCCACAGACTGTTTATTCAGACAAATAACAGATTTTGCACAATCTGGACAATCCTTGCACACACAACTGAGTGTCCACAGGCCTCTATATGTACACATATTTCCTCAAATAAACACTCCTAAATATGAGCTGGGAAAAGGCTGGGTAGAGTTGTCTGAATGTGCTTCATTTGAAGTGATTTTTGTCTTCTCTTACTCCGACATGGTTAAATATGTTCTGAGTCAATTAACCTGATTTAGAATAGGTGTGTAAAACCAAATGCCTTCTCCCTCTCCAGCTGGTGCCCCCAACACGCCCTCTCATGACAGAGCATTCATGAGCAGATCTTCTTTTCAGTGCTTTTTGTGGAATGAAACTGTCTAATGTGACTTTTGACAAAATGTCAGATATACAAAAATGCCATTATGACACATGGTCTGTGGATAAATAGGGTGGCCACATCTTCTATGGATTGGCTGGTAGATGACCCTCTCCAGTGCCAAACCAACAACTTCTGCCAACTTGTTTGGCAAACTCACTCCATGTCACTGAACTGTTTCCTAGAGCTGTACAAGAATTCTCCTGGGATGGGAGAAACTCATGCTAACCAAATGTGTTGTCTCCCCTGAAGCTGCAGTAAAGTAATATCCTCCAACCCTCAATAGCTTTCTTGGGGTGTCAAATATTCGGTCATGGAGCCTTTACACCTCCCACACAACTAAACCAGTTTCCTCAGAGAAAGATTTGTGTGGTGAAACCTTCTCTACACCGTTCTCTCCATCATCAAATTGTCAGACTGCCATTGTGAAAACTGCAAAAAGGTGGCAAAAGAGGTGACTTGATTGGTCATGATTGAAGTAATCGCACCCACTGTCAATAATAATGCCATTGTAGTTCTGATTTCAACTTCACCACATGTGCACCGAAATAGCCAAAAATCACATTACACCATGTCAGTTCACCCTGCGCCTTTGGCAGAGCGTTGTGTTGTATACACTGATCTAAAATATAAAGCCATAAAAGAGTGAAAACCATGTTCCAGGTACTATACATGTTTTGACAATCTTTTATCATTTCAATTATCAATTTTATCCACCATTTAGGCACAACCACATTAAACCTTACATGTCCTAGAAGCTTGTGGTAATGATAACAACACAGGATGTTGAACGTGAAAGGGCATTGTAATCTTTGTCCTGCTAAAGTATAACGATTAATTAATTACCGTATATACTAGAAGCACCAATTCTGCATTGGTTTAATGTTTTTGTGTATTGATGTGTCACTTGAGATGTTCACAGAAAAGACAATTCTAACAGCTAACTTTTCAGCATGGACACCCCTTCGGCTCAGACTGAAATATCTCAACAATTATTGGAAGGATTGGAATAAAACTTTGTACAGACGTTCATAATCCCCATAGGATGAATCAAAGTGTGCTAACTTGGAAATGTTAGCATACTAAAACACAGAGATAAGAGTGAACCTGGTAAACATGATACCGGCTTGGCATCAATGTTCTCATCGTCATTGTGAACATGTTAGCATGCTGATGTTTGCATTTAGCACAATACCTGCTGAACAGTCTCACAGTCACCTCTGGCACAGCCGTAGACATTTTATCTTGTTGAAATAACATAATCAATTAAAGACATCTTCATCCAGGATTAACAAATCAATTATCCAACTAAATTGGAGTTAATGATTAGCTGTATAAGGATTAGCGATGTTAGGATGGGATAGGAGTGCAATGCTAAACTGGTGGAGTATGCTTTTAAGCCACATTTGAAGAACAGGTCGACAATTGAAGGATGATTTTGTTGCCAATCCTCTCATCACATTTCAGCCTGTAACAACATTGGATACTTCATGTAAAAGTTTCCAGCAAGCAATTACATGAATCCTCAGTTGCATATATAATTAAATAGCACATGCTTACACTAGCATCACAATAGAATTTAGCATCACATGGGTGCCAGTGGGCATCGTGATGGGTAAACAGTCTAGAGATGAATTTGACAGATGACACCGCAACTTACTCATTACACTTTACTCTAGGGATCCTTATCACAAGTCAATTTCCAGCTCATTAGCTTACAAAGACATTGTCCTAAATATGATTTGCACAACGGAGAAGCCTAAATAATGCATAATATATTTTGTGTTTCTCAGAAGAGGAGATAGTGAAGGGAAAGGTTGATGTTAATCTTATTCTCCATGACATTTAGTCATGTGCCTTATTTTCCTCTTGCTTTTATTTTCCGTTATCTCTCTCTCCCTGTCTCTGTATATTTAATGCCATTAGTGGGTTTCTTTCTCAGTATGGATTATTGTTGTGTGCCTCTGTTTTCCTCCCTTTAGGTGACCGAAACAAGGACGGGCCCTCTCGGATGCAGTAACTATGACAACCTCGACTCTGTCAGCTCCGTTTTGGTTCAGAGCCCTGAAAACAAGATTAATTTGCAAGGTTGGTCATCCATAATTGAACTCCCCCAATTTCTGATGGAATTGTCACAGTGTCTGTTCTCTGGCAAGCTTATAACTGCAGCATGAGAGTGTCAGAACGAATTTAGCTTCAATCACTCTTTCGCTTTTTTTTTTGCCATGCATGCTTGCAGAGTTTTGAAGTGAATCCCAGACAGTAATGATTCAGAACAAAAGTAGCAGAACAGTGCAGTAAAAATAAAACTTTAAGTGAATATCAGCATATTGCATGTGACGGCAAGCATATGTCACGGGTGGCAAAAAAACAGAGAAATGGGAGATTTCAGTCATTTACGGATCTACCATATAACTAGCACTGAAACATTTTCTGCAATACCTAAAGTACTTACAGCTCCCTCTTTATTCATCCATGACATTTCCATATTTTTGTCCTTTCCTCAGGCCTTCAGGCCATACTACCAGAGTACCTGAGGGCCAGGTTTGTGCAGGCAGCACTCAGCTACATTGGTTGTAATGAGGAGGGCCAGTTTGTGTGCCGCGACAATGACTGCTGGTGCCAGTGTGCTGTGGACTACCCACAGTGTAATTGCCCTGAGGTGGATCTCGGGGCTATGGAAGCCAGTTTGCTGAAAATACGAGATTCCTGGAACCTGGCCAACCAAGACTTTGAGGAGTCAGGTCAGTTTTTTGTTTTTTTTTGCCCTTTTCACACACATTCAATGGCTGTGGCCCTCCCACTGACAGAAAATTAGATCCTAATGTTAGAGGAGCCTATGGGCAAAGAAAACAGACAGAAAGGCCATGCAAACTAGGGACAATTGCATCCAATACATGTAATGAGAATTCAGTAGTTCTCAGATCAGTTATTTTTTAAGCAGCTTTCTAAAATTATACAAAAAACACACATGCATCTCCTGCTTATTAACTGAAATTGTTTAGATTTTATGGATTTAAGGTGTGGTGTGGAAGGTGTGGTCATAGCTTATAAATTCTTACGTAAAAATGTTAATTGGTCTCAAAAGTATACAGCGCTTTTACATGTTATTGTTTTTTTTTAATCTCTATCTCTATTATCTCTCTGACATAGGTTTTTGTTAAAACACCATTACGAACAAGCAGTAGGCATTACCAGGTTGCAACTGAACACGGCTTATGTATTTTTACAATATTACAATATATCCTGTAATATGGCATGATTTCAGCTAATTAATATGACAAAATGTTTTTTTTTTAAATCAATCAAATGTTTGACAATTTAAGGTACTTCATCACATTGATGAAAAATCCTGTAAATACAACAATGTCATATAGCAGCCCTGCTTATTGGCTGACAGCATGTCCCTCAGCGGTATAATACAGCCAGAGATAAATCACTCAGTAGAAACGGCAGAGGAAAAGCTCTTAACTGTTGACAAATCTGTCATCTCACATCTGCATTCAAACAACTACCTTTTGCTGCTATCTGAGCTTGTCTGTGAACATAAATTGCATGGTGCAAATCTCAATGTCCAGAAGATGAAAGGGTAGCATTTGCAGGCTTTTCAGAAGTGTAGGGAGAGCTGTCACACCCCAGAAATAAACTACAATCGCTGTACTCTGTTAGTAGCCTATGATGTAACCTGTGATATAATATTTTGCAGCTCAGTTGTAGCCAGTTTGTATTATTTCAGTTCTTATTTGTCAGCCGTGTAGCATGGTAAAAATACGCCCAGCTATCAACTGACCATTGTGCTCACTGGGGATGAGTGTGAGAAAAAGCATCCTCTCACAAGCATCCAAAGAATCTTCTTGGAAGGTGAACATATTAATAAATAAGCACACTTTCTGGTGAACACTTAACTCCGATGTTGCACCCTCACAGTGCATCGCATATTTTACTGAAGGTTCAAACATAGCTCTGTTTCTGTGTGAGCTGCATCCACAGGCTGTGACGGTGTCTAGCTTTTCAGTCATTCCCAGCCCTACCTTAAGCTGTTCTTTGTGCACCTAACTGGCTGAGTGTGTTATTATTGGCTACATGCTTCTATATTAAGGTCAACTTGATTAGCACACAGCAATAACTTAAGCAGCAAGGTGCCCTGAGAACTGCAGTTGCAGTGCTGTAAAAAATAAAATAAAAAATTAATCAAATGTAATAAGTAAGTATAAGTAAGTTCCCTTGAAACCCCTGGGGACTCACTTGTATATTTGATCTAATAGAAAAGAACTCACATCAGAAGCAGAGCAGAGATATTAATAATCATGACTGTGGTTGTTAAATGAGGTTTCCACAGTCAGCTGATGGTGAACATGATTTGCTTAGACCATCCACTGAGTGTGATATGCTTTAATTTGGAAATATTCTATAGCTGGATCTGGATCTCAATTTTTGATGTGAGTGCATACAGATGCGTAGTGATCTTCAGTTTTCAGTCAGACAAATGATAGTCTTGTTCCTAATAGAATACTGAAATATACGGAGGACCAAGATCCTTTGAATTGAAAGGTATAATATGTACCAAGTCAGTGAGTATAATAGATACCGATCCAAGAGGTCTTAGTTGAAATATATTTTGAAATTTTGCATTTGTTGTCAAATTAATTAGAAAATTTGCTTAAAATTAACCCACCTAATAAGACATCTTTTATTAATTCTAACCTCATAATTTAGCAATTTAAGAAGACTGTGCCAAATACGTCTCTTGATACACAACATTACCTTCCATCACCACCCACCAATGTTATTTTTAATTATGCCCAGACAGTGTCTGTGCCAAATCTGACAGTGGCTTCTATTTTTAAAATCATACAAAAGGGAAGCGCTGTTACCTGGGTTCAGTGGATGACAAGATAATAATGGTGTGTAGAGAGTGAGTTTCCAGGGATGAGGTATCGTTGTCTTGGTGATAAAATAAAAGTCTAGTTCAAGCAGCAACTCTTCAGTTTCCACGTCTCCCTGGAAACTCAACACTATGAACAGGTTTAGTTACTGTCTCGTCTACTCGTCTAAATTAATCAGTGTATTCTCCTGTGCATCAAATACCTGACATAAATAGACAGTCTATTGACAATGACTAGAAACGTATGTAAGCCTGATTAACATGGAATTGTTACCAAGCGGAAGAGGCACCTTTTAAAAGCATTTTTAGCCCATGTTGTGTTATTTTTTCACCACAATTTTTGAATGTGGTAAAGTCTGATGAGAAAACACTGGCAAGTGACTTGTCGTAAATTCCCTTTTTATATATTTCTTTGTAGCTCTTGGTTTTGTTTGCTTTTTCTAGACAGACAAGTTAAAACAGTGATTTAACTTTTTGTGTGAGAAATGATGTTTTAATTTTCCAAATAAATAAAGATAAAAAAAAGATTTATACTGTCTAACAGTTAATATCCTAAGTTGTATTATTTAAGGATACAGAATTTTTCATTAATGTGAAAAGGTTTCTTAATTTGTCATGTATCTATCATATTTGCTGCATTAGCTAAAAATGGACATTAATGTAATTTTTGCAATAACGTTTTAGAAATGTTACTGTAATATTTATAAGAGCTTACAAGAACTCAATAACTACTTAAAAATAAGTTAATAAAATAAATCATGTAGTAAAGCGAAAACATTACAAATGTTAAAACAAAGTTAAAAATAAAAAGTCTGGCATTCTACAAATCCCATGAAATGACTGATTGTACTAATAGATAATGTAGGTATCCACAGCTGATATGTATTTTTTCTTTGTGTCACACAGCTCTGTTGTTGGCCCAAAAACTGTCATGATAAAAATACATCAGTTAGCCATGCTGTTGCTTTAGATAACATGTTCCTTCATTGATGTAGTTTATTTTGAGATGATCCAACATAGTCCTGTTGTTGTAAGGATTTGCTAGTCCACATGTGTCTGAAAGTCATCCTCAAATAATTGTATATTAACTCCTGTTTGAGTAACACGTGTAGAGACTACAGTGCCCAGCTGCTTTCGTAAATTACTGAGTAATCCTGTAGCCAGAGGAAAAATTCTTGAAAATGCATCTAGCCAATAAAACCACAGCATCACGGCACCCTCAGCCCCAATCCTTCCCACGCCTGTGTGAGACGACGTGGAATCCCATCTCCTCAGGACCTCCTGTTGTGCATTGTGCATCAATCAACAGTGGTCAATGAAAACATTTGCCATGGGCAAGCATTGCACCCTGTAGTTTCTCTTCTCCTCAGGAAAATGCCTCTCATTTTAAAATGCAAGTCATGGAACGCACCCTGAAATAGCCTTTTAATATATTTTATTACAAGCTGTTTAATCAATGTATTAATTTCACAGGAACATGTAATACACCTTGCATAATCACCAGGGACGCCATTGACACTTAATTGGTTTTCTAATCAGATGCCGTATTATCAAGATAACGTTAACTAATTACAAACAGTGCAGTCATCAGTGTGGCCCTTGCATCGATTTTCCATACAACTGATAGTTATTACAATGGTGATGATACTGTTCTTCAATGCATTGAATCTTTTTGCTGTGTATTGTACTGAAGGACTGACAGATATTATCCTCTGTGCTGTCCATACTATTTTCTAGCTGACAGACCCGCAGTATTACCCCTGGAAAAGCTGTTGGCTGTTCATTAACGGGGAAAAAATGTCTTACTCAAACTCCGTATTTAGTACTGCTTTTTCCATTAGCATATATGTCAAACAATATCACTTCCAGTTTGCCCTGCGGCTCTTGAGCCCATGTGGCCTCTGCAAAGTGATTCTCTCTCATTTGGTCTGACTAAATTATCCAAATATAGTTGGAAGGAAGTGAGAGAGTTAGTTTAGCCTGTGTTGGTAAAGCAAAAAGTGTTCAGCTCTCATCTGGCATCTCTCCCTGCCTTCCAGAGGAGTTTCAGAACTTCGTTCGAAGGCTTCCCACCTCCTACGCTTTGAACACGTCCGCCATCCAGTACTTCTGGAAGACGGAGCCGGCGATACACCAGCGCTACAAACAGCTGGAACTCAGCACCCAACAGCTCCTGAGCAAAGCACGACGCATCGTCAACAAGCTCTTCACCCTCAGCAAGAGGTGCCGAACTCAGCCCAAAATTATTATGCTGAGGGAGAGGTGAGAAGCTGATAAGTATTCCTGCTGACCTTTCTGATATGGATGTGGAAGTGTGTGTCTGTGTGGGGTTGTGCATGTGTGAAAAAAATTCCAAAGCCTGCAGCCACATCACTAGTCCTTTCAACCAAGCTATGAACGGCAACACTCATTTATTTTCTTCAGCCCACTCTGCGTGCAGCGCTTTGTTATCCCTCCAACTAGGCATTATGCTAATAATACACAAATATATAAGTGCTTGATATTCAACTGAGATCCCACTGAACTGAGCTACAGTGTCACACCTCATGACCTGGCTGCACTCCCAGCCTGTGTCTCCTGTACATCTAGGAAATCAAAGCCATTCTCCTGTGAAATTAAAGTTTACAGTGTTTTAAAAGAATATGCTAAGTTTGGGAGATTTTCCTGTTGGTTAGCCTGTGATGAAATCGCAGCCAAAAAAGTTTTCCATGTCTCCTCAGTAGATCTATTTTTGTGTTTTTCTCAGAAAAAAACTCATATAGTCTGCAGACTCAAATCTTATGAAAAAGAAATGTGATTAAGTCAGTACTGCTGATGTAGCCAGGTTTATTTTAGGATCTATTTCAGGTGACAAACCAAATATTCATCCTCTGCAATGTGATTCTGAGCTGCAGCTACAGTCTCCCATCACCCACCACCTTCACGTCCAGTTAAATAAGTGGAATATAAAGAATACATATAATCCTTGTTCATTCAAACGGTATATTATTTTTTATACCAGCATTTTACCAATCACCTACAAAATCTTATCAGACCACACATACACGCACAAAATATATATTGTTCACCTGCTAAGTTCCAATTTTCTACCTCGGTGATTTTTTTTTATTATTGCTTTTTCAATATAGCAGATGCTTAAGTTTTGGCATAGAGCACAATAACCAGTGAACTACAGAGTTGCTCCTCTTTAGAGGCGCAAAATATGGAAGGAAGGAAGGGTAATAAAACAGAAGTTGCACAACGCATGTCAAAACATTTTGGCATCATATCCCGGCACTTTATAGAATCAGGGGAACTGCGGCTGGTCTCATTTACATTGGTACTCTTGACTACTTGTCACACTAACTAAGAGCAGCAAAACTATTAAAAAAAAGGACAATGAAATTAGATTATGAAATAATAAGAACATAATAACATCCACATGTGCAGCACCAGTCTTTCTCAATATTTCAACAGGTCAATATCTGTGGTAAATGAATTGAACATCTGTTATATTGTTGTGGAAAAAATATTGCGATAATTATTGTTATTGTTTTTTTGTCCAGCCCTATTTCGGATCCATAGCCTGGTGCGTTCTAAAGATTTATGGAAAAGTCTGTTACTTCATAAGATTGGAAAGCCAAGCATTTAGAACACAAGCTACAACCCCTCCTTCAATTATAATATTTTATTTTCCTTTATATCAAAACTTTTGTACATATTAGTGGGGTATCATTTATAAATTTAGCATTTAAAAATATCCCATTAGCAAGGCATTACAAGTCTGACCTCAACAAACTGCAAGAAAATGAACAGTTCGACACAAAAATATAAAATTTCCTCTATTCCTCAACACCTTTCCATATCGCCTTGTGTGTAATGACAGAGTTCATGGAGGATTTATTTTTTTACTTTTAATAAAAGAAATCCATGCATCTATGCAGCCATTATGTACTGAAGCATCATGGTCTTTGTTAGATGAAGAAAAATAAAACAGAAAAATATCATATGCTTTGTGATTTAACGCCGTTGATCCATTTTGGAGCTTCTATTATAGCTTTCTAGCACCATCTTTGAAGAAGAGGACAGTATGTGTTTTTCAGTTTTGAGCTGCACTGTCTGAAAATACAAGGTGTCAGAATAGAAGTGATGGAGCTGCACAAAACAACTGATCTTTTTTTTGTGGTTCACCAAGTAAATAAATACCTCTTTTTAATGGAAAAAATGTTCTATGGGCAAAAAAAAAGTTTTGCTCACTAATAAAAGTTGAATCTGTAGCAGAAGGAGAAAGTTTGTGTGTGGCATTGATCTGTGTGAAATGAGACAGACAGTGAACAGATTGCAGAGTGAACACCCAGCTTCTCTTTGGCCCGTACTGCACACTGCGTCTCCATGACAGTTTACATGTCCTGCTGACACTATGCGCTTTATGAGGGCAGAACAGCTTCCTCTCTCTTGCTGTGCACAGCCTCCACTCTGGAGGTGAGATATCCACAACTGACTCCAATTGATGAGGTTTTAGAGAAGCAGTGTACTGTTTAGATAGTTAACACATTATATCTACTGTCACCAGATATCAAAATTGTCTTTCGTCACACTCTACACACAGTGATTACTGTTCACTCACTATAATGTTGAAATAGTATTTGTGTGGCTTGGTGATTCAAAGCACTTGTGGTAGAACTGATTTGAGGCAGAATAAACACCACAATTTAAGTTTTCTATAGACATCATGCCTTGTTTATGCATGACATAATGTTTCTCACAAAAACTAAAACATAATCTGTCACAGTTTTAACCTGGCTCAAAGTAAGTGTAATTAGTAATTTTATGTTTTTCTTATTATAGAGAAATTAAAAGGATTAGCATTAGTAAGCAGCATTTTCTCCCATGTTCACGCTGCTTACCAAAAGCAGCAAAAACTGATATTTCATTTATTACATTCCTCAGTAATGTGTAGTCTGACAACAGAAAGGCATTTAATGCTTAAGAACAATGTGAAGATGCCTTGTACATAGCATAGTATACTAACTAACGTGTATTTCTGTGCCATTCCTGCAAAATGGTGATTTTCCAAGAGCCCAAGAGTCTAAAAATGTGTCTCTTTACAATGTTTAATCGAACCAAACTACATTTAAATTTGTTTAAAAAATGTGTCAAAATAATGTATCTTCCAAAGTATCAGTTGAGTCCACTCACATACTGTACATTTGACAAAATGTTCTGATGTAGACACTTATTTTGAAATGCTGAAATATGCCTCATATAATTGCTCCAAACCTGGCTTGTGAAGTTGTGGAAATAAACTTGGCTGACCTTTAATGGTTTTGAAGTAATTCCCCGTGCTGCACACACTATGCAGCCCAGATATTATTTAGTCAAACAACTGTTTGGATAAATGTGGGGTTTTTTCTCCTTCAAAAATATGTTTTTGACTGTACATTACTAATAAATGTGCCACTGTTTCTCCTAAATTAGTTTAGCAGCTGAACACGACCACAATAACTAAACTGCTAACTCTGCTGGAGAACAAAAGTGGATTCAGAAATGTGACAGATGTGGAAAAAAGAAAGTGAAAGACTAATTTACGTCATTATATTCTTCTCATGTGGTCCATCTGCTCCTTTTTTCACAAACAATCTCAGGAATTTTGATTTACCATTAGAGTTTGTGTCATAGAATAAATAAAAATTTAGCAATTGTTACTTATATAGTCCTAGTCTCTGACTCAATCATGACTCTGGACTCAATCATGTCTCAAAAATACTGTTTTAAAATCAATCATTAAATAATCATATTATTTTTGCCAAAGTATGAGAAAAATGGTTTTATACATGAAAAATATCTTAATTTGTGTTTTTATCTCTGCTTTTTTCACTGGTTTACAGTAGATGATCTAATTTCTGCGTTAAGTATTCCCAGCACCAATCAATGTTAAGCAAAATAACAATCAGAATCTGCTTTTAGCTTGTCCTGCCAGGGCAGATAGTGTTAATCACCTTATAAAAAAAAATAGCTAGCTTTTTAGTGCTAAACTTAAACTTACATTTCTAACTAAGCCATTTTTCTCTAACTTTACATCTTTTGCTTCTGTGTCGAATCTGTGGGCAAGTTATTTCTAGAAAGATTTGACCAAGATGTTCAGAGATTTGATTTGGAGTGCTTAAACTTGGGTCTTTCTAGCAGGCATGAGTCTCTGAAGCAATACAGACAAGTGGAGGACTGGTGAAGCGGACAAGGGAATTATTTTAGTTCAGCCATGATTCTGCCATTGAAGTTGAAGCAAACATCACCCATGATTTCACTTTGCTCACAACTAACTCCCACAAGCTAACAATCAAGTGTGGCTATATATATATATATATATATATATATATATATTCATTCCCCACACTGTTATATTTCTTTAATTACTGTATTTTTGAGCATGGAACATTTTTAGTAAACATCAGTGATTTTATTTTATAAATGTAATGTAATCTACAGTAAATCTTACATACTGCTGTTTCTCTGTTGCAGGCCTTTCAGCTACTGGCTGAACTACATCCTCTCTATCATGTACTGCAGTGAGAACAACCACATTGGTTCCTACCTGGAGGAGACTAGGAGCTGCTCCTGCCCCTATGAGCATCCCCCCTGCCAGGGTGTGATCCCCTGCACTGTGGGCGAGGGCACCTCCTGCACCTCCTGCTCCTATGAGAACCGCTCCCGCTGCGCCACCTGCAACCAGGGTTACATGCTGAGCCAGGGCGTGTGCCGCAATGAAGTGCCCGACTCCACTGACCACTACATCGGCTTTGAGACAGACCTGCAGGACCTGGAGCTGCGCTACCTTCTGCAGAAACGTGACAACCGCATCAGCATCCACGGGATCTTTGTCAGCAACGACGTCAGGCTGAATAACTGGTTCGACCCGTCATGGAGAAAGAGGATGCTGCTGACACTAAAAAGTAATAAATACAAGTCAAACCATGTCCACATGCTCCTGGGGATGTCTCTACAGATCTGCCTTACCAAGAACAGCACTCTGGACCCCATTTTGTCTGTCTATATCAATCCATTCGGGGGGAGTCACTCAGAAAGTTGGATCATGCCCATTGACCAGAATAATTACCCAGATTGGGAGAGGACTAAATTAGACCTTCCCTATGACTGTTATAACTGGACTTTGACTTTGGGCAACAAGTGGAAAACCTTTTTTGAGACAGTCCACTTTTATCTACGGAGCCGGATCAGAGGGCCCTCAAGTGACGGGAATGGAACTGTATATTATGAACCCTTAGAGTACCTGGAACCGGGGAGGAATCTTGGCTACATGAAGATCAACAGCATCCAGGTGTATGGCTATAGTATGCACTTTGACCCAGAAGCGATCCAGGACTTGATTTTACAGCTAGACTACCCATATACTCAGGGATCGCAGGACTCGGCCCTGCTGCAACTGCTGGAGATCCGGGATCGGGTCAACAGGCTTTCCCCTCCCGGAGCTCAGCCTCTGGACCTCTTCTCCTGTCTGCTGCGGCACCGGCTTAAACTGTCCACCACAGACGTTGCCAGGATCCAGGCAGCGCTGCAGACTTTCAGTGCCAAGCAGCCCAACTCGATGGAATACGAAACAACCAAATTATGTAGCTAATAAGTGGGCAGGCGGCCAGGTGCACAGATGGCAGAGTAGTTATCACACAGGCCTGATGATGGTTAAGAGCAATTCTGGAGCCGTGCAAGGGACATTTGGGGGACATTTTCATTGTCATCGTGGATCTCAAGAGTGTATTTGAGATTCTCATGTCAGCTTTTCTCATAAATTTGTACAACATAGAATTAAGGAGGATTTCACCAAACTTGCCTCATAGCTTTTTTTTTCCTCTCCTGAAGAAGATATTAACTTTGATGGGTAATAATATAAATTTAAATCTCTACCACCACTGATATGTTGCCAATGTACTGACGTTTGTAGGTTGCACAAATTTGAGTCACTCACATGCGTAAACAATAGCTTTTGCTGATGAAGTATTACCCAAGCAATGTAATCATCTCACAGATATAAACATTTCAACACCAGCATGTTTTTTTTTGTTGTTTATAATTTTCTTGTCACATTTATTTTCCAGGTGCAGAAATAAAACATAAATACTTGATTTATGATCATATCCCTCCCTTTAGACCTGGAAAATGACGGGAGCCTCATTGTTTTTAGATTTCCATACAACAATAAACTCACTCCTGTTTTTAAACTCTACAACACATTTTGTAAGAAAAGAAAAATAAACAAAATGAATAAATAAATGCTGTATTACTCCAGATTTGCTGAGAAAAAAAAAATCACACCACAATCACAATATATGTTACTTGTGCTTTTATTTTTATAATGCTGTTGTTTGTGAAACAAAAGTTACAAAAACACTATAAAATGTATAATACAATTTGTTAATACACTAAATAAAATAAATTTTTATGTGTGGTCTATAGATGGTGTACTTTTGATGCGAATGTGATATTAATGAAGCTTATTGCTGAATACACCTTTTAAACATAAAGAGTCCATCACATTTGGGTGTAACAGTAAGCCAGCATGTTGAATACAGATGTCCTACTAACACCTGTTCTTTTCCTGCTATGCCATGTCAAATACCTGCAGTGAAAAAGCTCTGGTCCCTCTTTGTTAATAAGTGAATTTGCTTGAGTTGACTTTACCCATGTCATATTTTGAAATTGAAAAAGTTTTTAAAAGGATGAAAGCTTAACCTCCAATGATTCTTTTTACAAGATTGGAACTAAGTTTTGAAGGCTTGAATAATATTTTGATAGGCAAAAAAAAAAAAAAATCAAATCTCTGCAATTATTTTGGATTGGAGTTTTCTTTCTCTACAACTGCAGCATTCTATTTAGTGTTCCCCACACATTCTCTCTCACACACACACACTTCATATTTGTCACTGTACTCCCAGTGTATTAGCTTGTCTTCCAGAGAACCGTGTACCCTGTTTGCATATCCTGTGCTGTGAGGCAATGCTGTCAGAAATCAAGTGACTCTAGGGTGACCAGACATCCTGGAACAGTCCCGAATTACGAGCAGTTGTCCCGGCCCCTTTCCTCAAAAAGTAGACCTAACATGAGTTTTGATTATAGCCTATCTAAAGATTAAATACTGATCGTTGTGTAGTTCTCTTCCTCCAGCAGGCGTTTCAGGTTATCTGTACATTGTGTCAAATGCGTTGTTACAGCCACAAAGTAACACTCGACGTGCTCTTTTTGTTTTCTTGTGGTTAGTAGAATTTACAGTCGCGAGGTACTGGGAAAGTGTAGCTTCAGGCAGCCACGGCACGGCGGAGAGATCTGACGAGCGTTGCACAGACAGATGTGACACTGCACTGATGACGTGAATAAAATAAAAATTAGGTAAAAGATCATGATTTACCTATATATCCACAGTTATGTTTTTACTAATGACAGAAAGGTAAATTCATGAACAAAAACAGTTAACTTTAACGTTGTGACGTGTGTTAATGTTCCCCCTCCGTCCTGAATTTCACCTATTCACATCTGGTCACCCTACGTGACTCACAAGCTCACAACTGTGGGCAGATCTCTAAAAAGTGGATATTGTAAACTCAACTCCGAAAGAACAATCTAAATGTTCATCCGCAAAAGTTTCAAAATAAATATTTCTGTGGTGAAAAATAAAACTCAAATACAAAATTATGTTCGCAGAGTTTTAAATGCATTCTGCCTATCAAAACATGCAGCTTTCAAAACTTAATTTCAATCATGCAAAATCATTTTTATTACATTTCAAGCTTTCAAACACTGAGTTTCAGCCTTTTAACATTTTCATTTTTCAGTTTCAAAGTATGACATGATATTTAACCTATTAAATTACTGATACAAAATGAATGAGGTTTAACTGGGAGAATGTGTCTCCTTAAATGAATGTGGCGTGATCAACAAGAGAGAAGACCTATCACTCAGCTGGAGTTTTTGGAATTATAGAAACACTCAGTCATCTAATGATTGAACAGTAGTATTACAAAGTGGATTTTCTTCCCTCACAAAAGATTTTTCACATCCCACCAGTTGTCATTTTAACTTGCTGCTACCAGAAGCTACACTGCTTTTAGAGATCAGTAAATCATTCATTTTGTCAACTGACAGGTGAGCCCAAATACTTTCTCAGAACAAAACTAATCATTCACACAAACGTGATCGCGCAGCCTTCGGCAATTTTGGGGTTCAATATCTTGTCAAAGGACACTTCAACTTGAGGGCTAGGGTGGCCGAGGATCGCACCATTAAAAAATCTTACTCTAGGAAAACTTGTTCAAAGCAGAAAGAAAAGTGTCACATCAGAAGCATTATTTGAAAATGCAGCAATTTAGACAGCTGCATTCAAACCCATTGCTTATTGGAAAAAAGGTTAAATTCTGCGGTTAGTATCATTGGGAACTATTCCACTTATTTGCAAAATTGGATCGCTGAATCATACCTTTTAACATACTTTACTGAAAGCACATTCTGCATAAAAATGTATTTCTTGAGTGAAACTATGCAGTAATCTTTTTGGATAGCTTGAATAAGAGGTCAGGTAACTTAACCAATTGGTAGTTGGTGTTTTACATAGGATCAGCTTTGTCTGCTTCGTTAAATACTAATTTATTCATTTGGACATACATAGAGACCTCTAAATGACAACTGTCTTGTTATATGATATCAAATGCTCTGTAAACTTCTATATGTCTGGCATCTTTGTGTTTGGCTGATTTTTAAGATATGCACCACTGCTCTATAGTAACGGGAAGCAGATTCCTGGGCTTTAGCTATCTTTTGGATTTGTGCTGATATATGGCTGCTGGAGGCAGTTTGGAAGACACTGCATCAAAGCTCGTTATTTCTCCCACTGGTTTGTAGACTGTTGTAATTTGCGGGGGTTTATGTCTTACTCCAAGCCGTGAAATAAAAGCATCACACTCTGTGTCCCCCAAGTGCTTTGTGCTATACGCATATAGTATGCAGCGCCAACGCAGCCATTCTTTTACTCCTCTCTGATCTATAACGATTTCATATGATGAAAGCAGTCAATGTGGAAATGCCGGTTCAGAGACTCAAATCACCGAGAGTATTCACCATCACACGTTTAGACAGCAATGATGCTTTCTGCCAGCGATGTCAGAAAAATGCAAAACACTACTTCCTGCTAGAAATGTGGAATGAAACGACAGATCAAGTGGAAATTACAAGTGGAATTTCTTAGCCACAACTTTTGCACAATTACATTAACTATTATTTTAAAAATTAACTAAAATTTAATAAACTCTGCACTTTTAACATGTTTGTCATCTTAAAAATGCACTTACATTTTTAGTATTTCTTGTAAAATCAAGCTAAAACATGTGTGATAAATTACTAATTAGTAATAAATTAATATAAAATTGCTCTTTTGTTTAGTAATGTGCATGCATGGTGGGATGCTGCAGCACCCTGCAACCCTGAACAACAGACGATAGAGAATGGATTGAAGAATGGATGAAAAACCATTTGGATAAACACTAACATTGGTGGTTGTGTGGAAAACATACATTTTTGCTGGTTAAATCAAATCTCATAAGCATCAATGTTTCATTCATTTCTTTTCTCATATCTGAGCTGAATCACTGTAGCATACTAATAATGTAATTTTCCCCTTCCAACATTTAATGGATCAGAGCATAAGCCCTATCATGCACCAGAGTGTCTGGTGTTTTGCTTTTGTCATTATTTTTCTGCATAGTAATTTCGTTTGAAATTATCCATGCATTGTAACAATAAAAAGTGACATCTGTGGGGAATGTTTTGCTCTATGACTCCATGTAACTCAGAGCAAGCCAACACTTTGCTATGTATTCACATGTGATATTTTCATTACACCACAGGTCCAAGTGGGAACGGGGATTAAGAAAGGGAGGTAGACTTGAAACGGATTTCTTCATGCTTAGGCAGCCGTCATAATCCATCCATCAAAAAAGAAATGAAAAAAGTAAAAGTTCCAGTCTAAACAACAGATTGTGAATATTGACTGTAAGTATTTTTGCAAGTGTTAATGGGGCATTAAGCTCAATGCTGGTGGTAAAGTTAAGGGATTCTCATTAGAGTGTCTGTGGAGCTATTAATTATAAAGACAAATGAGTTTTGTGCCACAAAGAAATTGAAAACATGCTTTTCTTTGACTTTTTTCTGTTTTGGTAATAAGTGTCAGGGGTGCTGACTGCATAGGCAAGAAAACTAGGCGGTTAGATCCAGGAAAACTAGGCGGTTAGATCCAGATGCAGTGATTTATTAAACAAACTAAAATGGCTTACACGGGATCAGAGGTCCAAGGCCATAGTCCAAAAGGTAACATAAATCCATACAGGACCGATGATCAACAGAATAACCGGCAGAACACACCACACATGACAAGGACAAGACCAAGACTGAACAGAACTGAGGATTAAAAGACAGAAACAGAACAACACGCAGCAGGCAGGCAGGGTAATCAAGCACAGCTGAGACGCATCAGGGCAATCAGGGCAATCACAGACAAGAAGCAAAATCAGCGAACAAAGGTTACGTCAGACTGCAGGTCTTAATGCTCATTTCTTTTTTGTTTTTTTGTTTGACAGTTCAGCTTATTGTTTAAATGTGGCACAACAGGCTAAACCAAGAATAACACAGGGTATAATAAAACTAAAAAACCACAAACATTACAATAAGAACTATCTCCCACCTCTAATTCAGATCCTCAGATGCTCAGACAGAGTTCACTGATGGCAGCTCTGTGACATTTTAAATAATGTCATAAGGAGAGTGGGCTTGAGATAAAAACATAAATCAGAACAATTTGGCTTCACAGCCAATACACAGCCATCCCTTTTATTCTAATTAACAGAAAGACTGCGACAGCTTTAATATGTCAATAGATTTTTCATTAATTGGCCATTTTGGGTTTTATTTGCTAGGGTGCAAGGCTGAAACTCATTCTTAATTCTTAAATTTATTTTGTAACTCAAGTCCTTATTTTGAAAAACTGTAACAATGACACTATTATATATGCTAACTAAACTATAGAATAAACAAAGCAATCAAAGCTGATGCCCCTCTACAGCATGACTTCAAGTGGCTAAAAGAGCATTTATTGAGAAGTGTTATGCACAGTGGTTGGCTGTGGTGAAAGCATGCATTTATGCATTATCTCATCCATGTATACGAGGACACAAATTTGCATGTAGGTGACGCGTCACACCTTCCTGCCAATGGTTTCACACTATTCCACGGATCTAAGGTGGCTGTAATGTGCCAAAAAAAAGCAGCAATGTGCCAGCAAAGACAGGAAAGAAGAAGACTCCAAGCTAGTAAACATCAATTTAAACAACACTAGATTTAAAATAGTTTAAAAATCTGCTTTGCAAATGTTTTACATTATGAGGAAGGAAATGCATTCAACCCATTTGTTAGAGCTCAGGGATACCCTTTGTTTTGGTGAGTAACACTGAATGTAAACATACATTTTTTGGGCACTTTTGGAAAGGTACAAAGCAACATTAGCATTCAATTGGGTTTCTGGTCACCTTAAGTAATATATGAAATTCCCTTTTAACTTCGTTTTTGGTCTCCAACAAAATATCTTTAGCTTCAAAATGCTCCACTGTGTTTGGAAACTAGCTGCTCGCTGCCTGCTGGGCAGATAGCGTACAATGTTTTTGTTTTAGCTGTTTCAATGACAAGAGCTGCTTTCTCTGTCTGGAAAAAAACACTGATATTGAACCAAAACGGGAAACTTGTGCTACTATTATATTGCATATATTGTCCAGTGTTCCATTAGATCAAGTATATTTCTCACGACAAATCAATTTTATTTTCACATTTGGAGAAACAGGGCTCTTCCAGGTTATAGTCATCCATCCCACAGCTTTTGGACCAAACTCCTACTGAACATTAAGTTTCACACTGTACTGTATTATCCTGCACAGAACATTTGATATCGAATCAAAGGGAAACATTAAACTTAGCACATAGAGTAACTGATGCAAGTAATGCTGAGCCAACAGTTACATGAATACAGCTTGGTTAAAAAAATGGTATGCATAATTCAAAAAGTTTAAAATGTAACAACAAATTTAATTCAACAATGTGATATTCATGTATTGAAAGGATACATGTACAATAATAAAAACAAATCTCTTATAATTGGTATTCTAAATTATTCATATCATCATCATTTCATTTATAGCTACCTTGTCAGGTTAGAAAATGTTTATCTACATCTTATCACAACTCAAACTTGAATCATTTCTTTCTTTAAATGATGGGTTTACATCAAATAGAAACATGTCCTCAAGAGGCAGCTGTTCTGTGATTTGAGAGTCAAAATATTTCCGCAGCTTGTGCTGCTTTGCTTTTATTGTTTAGTATTGTGACTTTTCTCAGCTTACTCCTAGCTGCAGTTCCCCACAGAGCAATCTGTACGGCTCTTTGAAAATGTACTTCATAGTTCACCACACAAGCTGCAATCAGACACAATTCCCAAAGTGACCCCCAGAGTCGCAGCCTTTTCTCCAGCAGAAAGAAAACACTCATGCAAAATCATAATGCCTTAATAGTGGCACTAAAACATAATGGTAAAGAATGAAAGTGAAAGAGCACCTTCTGCACAGAATGTGGTGGGTGAAGGTGACAATATTATCATCATCTCAATGCCAGATCCTTAGGGAAAACATTCCCTCAGAAACTTAAAGCAGGTGGTGAGACATGGTGTCCTAGCCTGGCAGAGGCAGTCTGGGACTTTTAGGAGAGCTTGAATGAAAAGACGAGAGAGTAATTCAGTTCATATCACAATAAACGTCTGAAACATGAAGAACTTTTGAAGGTTATTGACATTCAAGTGGCCTACATACAGAGTACTTGAGCTGAATATTTTGAGAACAAATGTTTAGGGGTATAAGTTATTTTTATGCACATTGTGCTTCCTTGAGGGGGTAAGTGAATCTAATTTAGTGGCAATAAAACTAAATTAATGGACTACAAGCATCGGAGCACATAAAGAACTAATTCCATCTGAAAGTAACATTAACACAGAGAATATGTAATTGCGAAATGGGTCTATAAAAATAGTGATTTGGTCGGCCAAATGCAAATGTGTCCCTCAATCAACTCTGCCAAGTTCTGTTCAGGCGTGATGTGTAATCTGGATCTGAGGAAACCTTTTTCCCCACAAATGATCAGACTTCAGGAAAGTAAATAAAGTATTTGGGATAATTGAGAAGAAATAGTCGAACCCCTCTATCTAACTGTATAACTTTGGAAACAGCTTTGAGAATTGCCTATTGCAAACGTCCCTGTAGTTGCAGCTATGCTGTTTATCCTGCCCTGCTGGTTGCCTTTAAAGCTGCACTGAGATGAAAGGCGTCGCTCACAGTATTGGATACCCAGAGAGTTGTCACTCAGCTCTACAGAGATTTTAAGCGTCTTTTAGCTCATAGTTCTCTCAGCAACCTTATTTCCAGTGGCAGAAAGTTGTTTTTTATGTCGTTTTATGCAGGTAACAAGCTCTGATAAACCGACTATGTGGCTGATTTTTGTTTCTTTTTATCGATCTTATTTACAGTAACACAACCAATCGCTATAGTCACACAAACTAATCATCTATAATGAAATACAAAGGGACCTGTTAATAAAATATGTTAATTAACAGTGAATTTTACTCTCTTCTTCTGTGTGTGGGCACACTGATGGCTTAAACCGGGCAGTGGGCAAAGCACTGTGTTTTGGTTGGAGAACACACAAAGTACAGGCTGTTCATTTTGGTCTTCCTCCCCACTTCTTGGCTAAAATTGCGCAAAATATGAGATACAGATGGACATGTTATGAGCAGGTAGTGCAAACAGGGAAATCTTGGTACACTAATCTTCACAACATTCATTAGGCTAAATGTATCTCAAATGTAGCCTACAAATGTCATCTTTTCTGTTGGAATTAAATGTGCAGACAAACAAATGGGCACTATTTTTACTTGATGACAACATAAAATACTCTGGTTGATATTACAGCCTAATAAGATGACTTCAGCAGCTGTTTGCACTGTTTTGTCATTAAATTCAGCAGCTGATTTGGTGTGATGGGTGGATTACTTCAGATATTATCTG
>JAPMOB010209171.1:0-23299 GCA_029875015.1 Lepomis gibbosus
GTGTGTGTGTGTCCATGTGTGCACTTGTGTGTGTGTGTGTGTGTGTGATAGAGAGAGAGAGAGAGACCTCGTTTGCCAAGGCTGTTGTGTCTCCAATGTGGTGGTGGAGCCACTGCAATGCACCAAAACCAAGGGGAGAGAGGGTGTAAGAGTGAGGGGGTGGGTAGAGAGCGAGAAAGAGAAAGAAAGATAGATAGAGAGAGGGGAGAGGAAAGAGGAAAGAGAGGGAGTCAAAAATACAGAGGGGTGTAACAGCAGTGGCAAAAAAGACGTTATCAAGAGAGAGAAAGAGTACTAGAAGGATCACATAGAGACGGATGGAGAAAATGCAAGCAAACCTGGAGTGTGACGGAGTGTGTGTGTGTGAGAGAGACACAAAAAACCTATTTGCTATCCATCTAGCAACTGGGGGAGGGTGGGGGTAATGGCTGAAATACAAGATGCCCGTATTTTCCTTTTCCTTTCACCTTGTTATTCACTGAGACAATTCTGATCACTGCTGCTACAAGCATCTCACTGCTGTACGATCTTTGACTGCGCACACACACACAAAATGCAGGCAGAGCAGTCTACCTATCAGCCTTTGCACACACCATTAACAAAGCAAGCCAACCAAACACCCATTCACACACTGGTGCTTTTTGCAATCCATTCAGCGGGCCAGACAGGCAAAGTGGCCCAGAGCTGAATGAACATAACACTAGGGGAGGGAGAGAGAGAGAAGTAGAGTGAGAGATTGGAAGCAGGCGAAAAAAGTGCAATGTGTGTGAAAATCATAGTTTAAAATATTTGAGAGCGGACATACGATAAAGATAGATCATGCACGCGGCTGAGCTGTAATGTCTGCAGTTTACCTGGGAGACAACAAGCACATGGTGGGAAAACAAATGACTGCGGAGACTGAGGATCATAATGTGCCTTCTTGAAATACTCGTCAGTACAGCAACTCCAGAAGCACTCGGCTTTTGGCAGGCAGATAAAAGGAAGGTCACAGAGACATGAAAAAGGAAGGTGAGAAAGAGAGCAAACGCCAGAGAGGGAAAGAAAGGGAGAGGATTAATGGGTTGTCATGACTCAATCCACTCTCTGAGCAACTGTGGGGTTGATTCCCAAAATGGATAGTGGCCATGTGTCTAAATAGACTAAGTGCACTTGTAGTAAATAGATAGATGGAAGGATGAATAGGAGAAGGCAGGGCAAAATCTTAACAAATTTTGTCCCAATTTGCCATTCCACGAAAGTACATCATTGCGGCGGAGACAAACATTATAACTAATAGGCTCATTTTAAATATGAAAATAGATCTGCAACTATTATGATAATAACTTTTACTATTTCAGTCTCTTTAAAAGGAAACATGCCAAACTGCATCAGACGTTATCAAGGCACACTGCACTGTTCAGGAATGACTATTTCTTCTTTTGTAATGTTTTCATTACAATTTATGTATTGATTATATTCTAATTTAATCAATTCTCTAGAATTATTTGGTCAATAAAATGTCAGAAAAAAATAAAAATTTTCACTTTAGTTTGGTAGGAAACTAAGAAAATCAGCACAATATTCACATTTGAGAAGCTGTCACCAGTGATTGATGGATTTTCACCAACTGATTATCAAAACTGTTGCAGATTCTGATTTCTAGACTTTGCGCTCTGACAGCAACACAAAAAATTTCGGGTGTTGGCAAGAAACCTGACTCTTGTCTCTTAATCATAGTCTACCTGTTGTCGAGTCATTCAATATGCGCTCCTTTCTGTCTGTAAAGACAAAATAATCTGAGTATGTTGTAATCTTGAGATCTGTTACGAGTTTTTAACAGTTTTCCATGCAGCATTTTCAATTCACAGCTTTAATCCAACTACTCACTTAGTACTGCAACTTTGCTCATCTACCTTAAAGCTTGAAATTACATGTTTCACCACCTCGCATGAGTGCATCAGTGAGGACAGCTTGGCCCGTCTTCAAATGCTCTTGGAAATATAATTACAGTACAAGCTGAGCACACATGAACAACACAGCAAAGTGGTAAATGCACCAAGGGAAATCCAAGCTTCTTCGTTGCTGAGATATTTATGGGGTGGAGAGTGTGGAAGCCACAACTGATGGCAAATGTGATCTTTTATTATTGTTCCTATATTTATTATGTATCTCATTCTGTCATTACTTGCCATCATACAACGTTTGATATGTTTCTATTGCCATGACACAGTCTATTTAAATTTTAGCTGACACAAATGTATGCTTTAGTAAGTTATTTAAAACAGCAATTACAGCATGTGATGTTATACTCTGTCCTTACTCTGTAGCATGGTGATGTTTGAGTCTAAAAGAAAAACATTATTTTTATCCAAAAGCACAGTGCATGTCAAGTCACATCAACATTTTTCTAACTCAGATGTTGATGTTCACAGAGCAGTTGAATGCAAGCGAGCAAAGTAATTTAAGAAAGGCTCTTCATGTGAAAACAAAAGCAAATGCTTGGAAGATGTCAAAGAAGCTGCAGTGTTTTTACAAGCAATGGGTGGGTCCTAGTAAAACAGCTTAAAATAAGGTTTTCAAAAGCTCACAGACGGTGTTTCAGGTGTGAATAAACTACTAAAGCAACTAAGTAACTTCCTAACTTGCAGATCCTATCTTAACTGTTTGGTTAACCATGGTAATTAGGGTTAGGACCTGATTTATGAAAAAAGCCATTTCAGATAAACAGTTCTTAAGTCAACGTTCCTTTCCTAACTCAAGATATGAAAAGTGTATTACTCAAGCATCCTAATGCAAGTCTACAAAAGGAGGAGATCGGTAAAGACAAGAAAACTATGAAAAACACGATAACATTTATTACCTTCATAATTCACTTTCCCACGTTTTTTTACAATACAGGTTTCTGCTGGGGTCAGTAAAAAAGCACAGGAAGTGTCACTTGTCAGTGTACAGTGTGTGCTGGATATGGTGGTGAGTGTCTGTGTCTATTATTATGCTATTTTAGCCCAATCTGTCTCAAATTTCAGGGCTTTTGTTAATTCTTCAATGTATGTTTAAGTATGTTAAAATTGTATGTCAAAAAAAAATTGTTGGATTTAGTATTTACAAATCAGAGATAAGATCAGATAGATCAGATAGTTAGTTAGTATTGCTTCTGAAATATCAAATTGGAAAAAATCTCTTCTCCTATCTTAACCTAAGATTTTTATTTTGTAGACAAAATGTTATTTTGACAATTAACCATGCCTAGAACTGCAGTAAACTTCAACCTACACAATACACTACACTACTACAAGTCTGCTGGTAAGCCATACCAGCAAGAAGGGTATTCTACCGGACTCAAAGTAAACACTTTATGCAATGTACTGTGTGCAGTTTAGCTGTTTTTAACCATCATTAGATCACTGAGTATGTGTTTATGTGCTTATGCATGCATCTGTGGCCACATATTTGTGCCTGCATACAAAGTGAGTGTTGCAAATGTGCGTTGGTGTTGTTTTGTATGTTATTTTTTGTATTTTCTGTTATTCCATTAAGGATAATTTGAATAAAATGAATGCATGATTAAATTAAAGCCCACAATAAGAAAGACTATGTAATAATGTATTGCCTAAGTAGATAACCAAAATCAAACTCAAAGAATTTAAAGTGATTAAAGTAATGGGAGAAGCACAAGACTACCAGCAGAAGCAGTATTAAGCTCATTAGTGTTATGGTACCACATACACAAACAACCAGTACATAATATACCTACTTTTTTCTTATTTATCAATTATGACAGCAAACATCCTGTGGTTGAGTGGAATACAAGTGTCACATAATTGTACTGTAATGTACTGCAAATTAAAAAAATATTTTATGTACTGTACTGAACTGTTAGACACTCAACTATTTAGGTTTTTAACACTGCATTTAGCAATGGTTTTCGATAATATCATTCATTTAAATTACTTCCAATACTGCTGAACCCACTGTGAATAAACATTGCAGTTCAACACAAAAATGACATATAATGTCCACCAACACATTGGAGACACAACAGCCTATAAATGGTATATCGTTGGACAGCTTTGTTTAGTACAGTAGCTTTGGCAACACAAGCTTGTTTGTACACTACCTTCCCAGCACAGAATGGCAAAGTAAATAGGTGAATGGCAAGAAAAGTTCCTAAGATTTAGAAAGTCAAAGAAAGACAATCACAGATCCAAAACCAGGGCTGTGAACACTGACTGGACTTACGTATATTCAAAAAGTGGACAGAGAGGATAATCAAATTAGATGTTGGTCTTTAAGTAGGCAATTGTTTGCCAACTTGTTAACCATGAAAAATAATAAGCTAAACACTCCTGGCTGTGAATATGGATTTTTTTAACCATTCTGCCAAAGAAACTTTCAAATTTATTACAGTGACATTCCATTTATTGCTGTAAAAAATTAAAGACATTGATTTTCAGTAAATATGGATACTTTATATTTGGGAAACTAACTTCCATTAAGTGCCACTGGGCCAGTTAACATGAGAAAGCAAAAAAAAACTTTTGACAGCTTCTGACAGCACAGTATAGTGTGCACAGTCTAGTGTAAGGCTACAAAATATTGGGAAAAAGTGGCATTGCATTGTTTTATTTCTCCAATATGTTTCAATATGAACTATTAGAGAGAATTTTGTTGTGGATGATAAACAGGTTTTCAGGTGCAGCAGAGGTAAAACTTGCAAACCATTATATTATGTCAATATCATATGGAGTTTCCTTAAATATTAGTCATGGAAAATTAGACTCTTGGAGGTTTTCCTTTTGCACATCGCCATATTGATGCTGAAACAAAATATTGCAGCCTACATTAGTGTGGCAAGGGAAAACATATGCAAAATTAGGAAGTCAAAACAAAAAAAAATCTTTTAAAATTATTGTCACAAAACAATATTATCATATCATCATGACACAATATGACTGAAAGTGAATAAATGGTTTGGTAATAATGGTATGGTAAATGGTAATACTGAATTATTGTCCACCCCAACTCTAGATGGAGAATGTCCCAGTAATGTTTGTATTATAACAATTAGTTGTATAAAAATTACATTGTAAAATAAAAGTAGCAGTTGTACAGTCTACTTTTGGCTAACTAAGGCTGCTGCAGTAATTACCTTCCTTGCCTGTAAGTGGCCTACGTTAACATGAATAGAACTGCAGGTTTGAAACTGCCGTGGCTGCAGCTCTCTGCTTCATACTTACTACAGCAACGGCAAGTACTATTCCGATTACTAATTCCTGAATTTACAAACAACCGGTAATTCCAAAAAGGGTAACATTGTCAGAGAAGCATAAAACACATTTTACAACGAGAAGTATTTAACCCAGGTCTATTCCGCAGTCACCCTCTTGACATTGCACCACAGCAGTGGCATGTATGGTAATGGTGATTGAGTGTATGCACCTCCAACCAAGCGCAACTGGCTGACAGAACCTTTGGACTGTGGAAAGAACTGGGCTGTGGAACAACTCCAGTGAGGCACACACATGGGGCCCAGGCTCATCCTTCTCCCTCCTGCCTGCTACAGCACTATGGCAACTAGCCTTGTAGCCAGCCAGCCAAAAGGCATTATTAAAATTCACAACACAAAATTCAAATTGAGAGAACATAATTAAAATTTATTTAGCTAGTGGCACACTCTTATATATCTTCCTTTACAGTTCACCTTTTCAAAGTCCAAACTATGCCCTCAGATCCAGCCCCAAATTATTTCCCAGCCAGAAAAACAGAGAAATGGAGGAAAAGAGAACAGAGTGCAGTGGTCCTGAGGGACAGGAAGGCCTGGTATAATTCCTGAATACCAGCCCAGCCCCATGGGGATCCATGACCTGCATCTCTGGCCTGCTGCTCTCTGCCTGCATCGCCTCAGTAGATGGAGCATGTACTGCTCTCCAAATCAGACCAAAATAACATACACACAGACACACACCTCAGCTCACCAGCTCCTGCATTTTATTGGCAGTGATTTATTCTGGCAACCTATGTCCAATGATCATACTGACCTATTAATAATAATCTTGCACCAGTTATTGTTTCATGTAGTATCTCCAGAAATGTAGTTTATTTAAGCGTATGTTGTGGTGGGAAATATTCCAGTAAACTTTGCTACACAACAGTGTTTGGTGAATTACCCCCCCCCTCCTGGGTTCAGCTGTTAAATGTAAGCAGAAGAGTCCTGAGAGACTTGGCTGCCCACAGATCCTGATGGTGCTGCTGAGAGATGGCGGATCCCCACAGGACTAATAAATAAATTCAGAATGATGAAACTAACTGCAACGCCATGATATGCCGACTGTGTCACATGCAATGCAAAAAAACAAACCCAAACCCAATACAGATAAGACAGTGAGAGGTCAAGAAAATCAGGCTGAGATAGACTGCCTTCACAGGAATTACATACAACAAATCTGCATCATTTCATCCCAGTCAACTGTTACAACAATTAGTCGATTAGTTGATTAAAAGAAAATTAATTTTGATGATTGATTAATCGTTTCAGTCATTTTTCAAGCAAAAATGCCAAACTCTCCAAGTCTTTGAATTTTTGGACTGTTGGTTGGACAAAAGAAGCAATTTGAAGATGTCACTGTGGACATTTTATAGACTAAACAATAAATCATGAAAATAATCTGTAGATTAATTGGAAATGACAATAACAGTCTCAAACCAAAGATTATCATCAGAGAAGACTTTTTAAATGTTGCAGATTCATTTTCTGTCGTTTTCTGTCGTTTTTCCAGCTCCAGTGCCATAGTTACTCTCCAAAACAATGCCAGGAAACATTCGCACTCCTTTACAGGTGAGAAAAAAATTTAAAGATAAAATAAATACACACATAATGCACCTGAGATGGGCCTGATTTATTCTTTAGAACATGTCTGCATCATATCCTAAACACCAATCTGGCCATTTCTTACAGGACGTGCTACCGGACAGACAGCCTGAATTGATTGTGAAATAGTGAGATATTAATTGTAAGGACTATGTGAGAACATGGACATAATAGAATAATCAAGACTCGAGGTTGCAGATCGGTCTATGTGCAACAAAATGAGCTGTGGCAGTCCGACTTATTGGATGGATGTGTCATCGTCAGAGTTGCGTGGTAAAGGAATGCTCTACCTCTCCCTGCTGATGCCCCCCCTCCCCAATCGTCCCGTGTTAGTGTCACTAAGGTCTGCCCTGCAGCCTGCCTGCATGTGAGGAGGATTTTGTCACTTTGTATCAATTGGTCCAAATCCCCCACCACACACACACATATACACACCTCCCCCTGTTTGCAGACAGAGTTACATAACAGCACGAGGATTTCTGGGCTAAGGGATGTTTACTCCCCCTCTCGTGCAGTTACCTTTTTCTCTCTCCCCTCTCCCTTACTGCTTCTTCTCCCATGCTCACACACACACGCACACACACACACACACACACACACACACACACACACACACACACGTAGACTTTCTTCTCACTTGCCATATGATTAACACGCACCTTCCCTCACATACACATACACAAGACAGACTCTTGTGTAATTCACTGGGTTCCTGATCCCTCTCTTATCTCAGGTTTTTCTACAACGGGACTGACTGAAGGGAATCTACGCAGATGTTGGCAGTCTTGCTTAGGACTCGACTGCCTCCTGTTGTCTCAACAGAGAAACACACTTGTCTGGGTTACTGCAGAGTAATTCATTTGAACTCATGTTCAGCCATCAAATTCATATTTACTTTAACACATTTTGTAAATACAAGAAGCAACACCTGTACAGCCTATTTCTGTTGTATATAAAGCATTATATTCCATTTTTTGTCAAGAGTTTTTAGGTTTTGTCAAGGATATCTCAAGCACTCAGCACTCACACATACAGCATCAGTCTTGTGTGTCTCTACCATTAAAACATTAAACTGGCTGCCCTCTGCTGTCTGGCCAATGTCACCACACCTCTCTGTTAAACTGTACAGTGCCCCACGCCTGAATACGCCTCTAATCATTTGATTCAACTTAAACAGCTCTTTTGAAAATTATATAGTGACTGGACATAGATTGGTAATGGTGTAAGCGTTCTATTGATCTAAACTGTGCTAATGGTCCAGCTTTTGACAGAAAAAGGAATAACAGGGTGAATGATGGCAGAGCAGCTATGGCATTTAATGGCTAGCTAGATAACACATCAGTGGACCTTCCAAGGGAGAACATTTTAAGCCATTTAATAACATTACAGCAGGAGCAGGATAGATGAGCAATAAGACAAAGAAAGGTAAGTGGAAGGTTAAAGATGTTTCATAGGTCCACAGAAAAAGTATTTAAAGTAAACAATAGAGACTTATCTTAACAGTTTATTTTTCTGGCAGTTAAATTAAAATAAACCAAGGTACTAGGTTTTGTACTAATTGGAAATTATGGTTTTTAGATGTTAATCAAACTGGGACTTTGGAAAACTCCTGCCAGTTTCATATTTGGAAGCTAAATAATAAATATTAACCAAAACTAATATTTTTTATGTTTCATTTTTTTCATTATGTTTCAATAGTTGCCTCACTCACTATCAGAATATTTCTTTATTTTCGTCCATTTACTGCAATGTTTTCTATTGGAACATCCTAACTGGCCACATCACACCATTTTGAGCTGTAACCAACCTATTTTTTATTTATTCCTGTCACTCGCGCTGTGGTGCATTAACGAGAAATGGTTCATTCGTGAAGTTGAAATGAGGAGTTATCTAGGCGGTGGTGGCAGCTGGCTGAAGGGAGATCGCCAGGGAGCAGGAGGTTTCTGGTAAGAAACTATAAACTACTTGGCTACAAAATAAAAAATATTTGCTGTTATATTGTATAAAAGAATGTTCACAATATAGAAAGTGTGTTTTCTGTTTAAAAAGTACAAATGTAGGAAGTTAGCAAGTGCTCACTTACCTTTTATATAGTGTTTATGTCTGCAGTCTGAGCACAAGCACACAGCTGACACGTGGTTTGTTTACATGACTTTACAGAACTGAATATTTAACGGATTCAGTGTGGACAGAGAGGGTCCAAAGTTACGCGATGAGACGTGATAGCTGGATGTTTGCATTAAATTAGGACATAGTGTAAAACGATTTAAGTCTGGAAATTCTGCATATGAAACTGTGGGGGCTTTTGAACTCTGCAGGTCGAAGATGTTGAAAAGCTGCAAGCAGCAATACTAGATGCAAAGCAATCAGCCTTTTCCGAATAGGTACATTTTTAACTGGCTCTGCACTCGTTGGACTGAGCTCTGTCAACCAGGTTCCAAAAAATTAAAGTAAATTGTCCCAGAGTTAACACTAATAAGGATATAATGGATATTATAGCAGAGTTTGCAATGGTGATTTAGGCACAAATCCATTTTCATTAAATGTTTACATTATTTTTGTAGCCCACTATAAATTACAATTATAAATGTTAGTTATAATATAGCTGTTATCCAAACAAAACCTCACATTTCAAACCTAATCTCATTTTGTGGAAACAGATGGTCAACAACAAAATGCAATGTGCAGTTAAAAATACATGAGCATCACATTTCTCCTTTCATGTGAAGAAAAGCTGTGACTACACAAGGCTTTCCGTGGGTTGATAAATACTCCATAAAAATCCTTATCAGGTGTCCACACTCTTCCCAGGAGTGACTACAACAACTATTCCACTATTTTAATACTACAATGGGAGTCATCCACAATAGGCCTTTGTGACTCAATATCTGTGTTCATACTGCACAGCTATCAAAGAGGTTGTCTACTATTTACATGGCATTCATTACAGCAGAGGGGCAGAAATGCCTGAATAAACACACTAACAATCCTCCATCTGGTCAGCCAACAGCCCATTATCATGGGAGCACAATCGCTGGCAACCACTGCTGGATGAGGACTTCGAATTTTAGGGAATAATAATAATAATAATAATAATAATAATAATAATAATAATAATAATAATAATAATAATAATAATAATAATAATAATAATGATTGTGAGCCCAGCTGTTTTAGGACATTAAAAGTCAAATAAAAGTATATATTCGCGACCATTTTTTAATATTTATGTCTTCAATAGGAACCAATGGGCTCGGGGCTGAGAGCTACCGACAGACTGGGAAAGAAGAAAATACTGACTCAGGTACACAAAAATATTATTCGGTTTTGTTGACAAAAGACAAATAAATAAAAAAAATAGAATATTGCCAGCCTTATCCTTTAATAATGCAGGCCAAGTCTGCTCAGCCCTGCTCTGGCCTGGGTTTCATGGAAAAAGGCAAACAAGACACCACAACAAGAGTAATATACTGTTTAAATTAGAGTGAAGGGGAACAGCATGGGAAATTGCACACTGCTGTTAAATTTCCATTTGTTCCTTGACACACACATACTGTAGATACTTCTGTATATATTATAATATATTTTAGAAATTGACTGATACATTCAGAGTGGCAAAGACACAAATGCACACGTTCATTTTTTGTTCCGAGAAATGGACGAGTATCCCAGGAATTGGAAAAATCTCTATTTTTGCACTTGTCATGAGGTTATTAGGTTGCGTTGCTGTCACTGTGCTCACATGCTGTGTCATTGTCTTCTGGACTGCATTTGCTGAGAAAGAAACAGAACATCCTGACACTGATTAAACCTCAGCCAAGTCGGCCTCTCTGCTCAGAGACCAAAACACTGAGGGCAAACTGGGTTATTACCATAATGTCAAATGTGTTTTCAGATAAAGCCCTTCTGGTACAATAGTTACTGTTGACATATTAATAAAACTAAACCACAAATACATACACACACATGCTCATACACAAACCTGTTTGAACAATCACAGTTTGGCTGCAAACCACAGGAGCCAAGGCTGAAGAGTGCATCAATAGTAGATAGAAGTAAGTAGTAGTTCAGACATATGCAGGTCTGCTCACTCCTGCAAAAACTAAATTTCATTTAGGCAGTTACAGTGAGCAAACCAAGGGATTTGAGCTAATTAGGTCAATATTTTTATATTAGCAACTGATCAAATTACTGCGTGTAATAGTGACAACCCACATTGTCACATTGATTAATGTCACCTGTCTGCATTTCCCCACTGTTTAACAGAGCTTTCAGGCATCTTACTGCTCGTTGTTTTGGTATTACAATCTGCAACATTACTGTACTCTCATCAGCTTTATTTCCAGCTGCAGCAAAAAAGCTCAGATAAACACACTGTATGTCAGCTGCCCACCACCAAAAGTCAGATAAAAAAAGTTAGCAATTAGCTGGTGAACATAGTGGTCATTTAGCAGCTGAAGAGGTTTAGGCCAAGCTGAGCTAAGAGGAAAGTGAATAATGGACTTACATTCGTCAGGTGGTCGGAAATACAACTGAGTGAATATTAATATTGCTCCTTGTCTGCTCAATACATTTAAAAAGCAACTATTTGCAACAATATGACTTTTTTAAAAAGGTGATAATATCGAGGCTTTTCATTTACATGTAATTTTTCCTTGTGATTAATGAGCATTGTCTCTGTGAAATAATGTGTTGCTTACTGTGCTGCATCTAAGCGGTAAAACAATTAATGCAATTAATGCACAATAATAATGTTGGAAATATGAGGTTTCTGAATGACTGAATTTAAGGCCTCCCAGCTTTGCCAATTGCAAGATGAGGAGCACACGGCCTATTCTGAGCCCATCTTCAGCCTGTTCCACTGAGCCCAACCGATCTAACAAAGACATATCTCTTTTCACCACTGCAAGGTCAAGGGCAGAGGGGGCACTTTGCAGCCAGATGAGGATCTTCCTTCCTGCTGCAGTCAGTCATCATCAACTACACTGGCTGGCTGAGCCGACTGAGCTCACACCTCAATCTGGATCAATAAAAACAGGATCACGAGTCCAGAGCAACCGGGGAAAATATTGAAATTGCTCTGGCTAAAATAAGAACAAGACTGAATGGGGGCTTTTGTAGACACTGGAATGATTACACGGCAGTAAAATGCCAGCAATACCATAATTACATTGACAGATTCAGACGTGTGTACAAGACATTTGCAGTCTTATATTTATTACACTAATATTATACAGTAGCATTAAGACATGTATTGCATACAGTATATACAGCCCCACACCTATGGCGTACAAATCTGATTTTCATCTATGGTTCATCTTTCATATTGTTATTGTTGTTCAATGATTTCAGAACAAAAAACAGGAAGGAGAAATTATACCATCCCAGCAAGAGATTGATTTCATAATGGTACTTGCTTGATCTGAGGTGTTTTCACCTCATTGCAAGACCATTAGTGAGACAACTCTGGTGAACTGTACTGTATTACTATGGCAACCAGCAAAGTGGATGTAGAGACATCCGTCTCCACAAGGCTGCAGCTTAGCCAGAGCATGGCATATAGGAGGGGAAGTCCTTCAATGAAGCGCTCCCCATCTCTTAAGGGGAACAGCAGGAGATGGTGAAATATGTTCCTACTGACGTGCACAGCCGTTTGTCCGGAGGAATTGGTTGATACACACTAGGGCATTCAAGTGGACAAATGATCATGAGGAGGCATTTTTACGTTAATTCACCTGCACAGGAGGAGATGATGGCATGTTTTGAACCACTGTGGCTTTCTGTAGTCAAATATACCAATGAAGAGGAGTGGTGGATTGGTAATTTAAGGCCTTTATTCCTCACCGCAGGGGCCGGCTGGTGTAATAGTGGAAATCTGTCAGCACTACTGAGCATCTAATAGATCCTTCGAGGAGTGCAGTAAAGTGTAAGGACTGAAGGCAGTGGTGTAACTTCAGAAAAATACCTAAAGATAAAAATAAATATGTAAAGAAAATATAAGATTGAACTGAATGCCCAACTAAGTCTACTTAGTAGACTTCAGCGTGCAGCACAGAAACTAAGGAGCGGCAAATCCAGAGCTACAGAAAAGACATGGAAATCTAGGGAGCTTGGCAAATTAATCTGAAATGTCATTAATGTAGCAGCCTTCATAAATTAAACATAGTATGAAATGTATTGATTAATTTGCAGATAAATCTTTATTCTGCACTTGACTGGAGCTGAATGATTGCACTGTTTCTAATGCTAATCAATGGTAATGGTAAAAGCTTCCATTCCTGTCCCGATGGGAATGTTCACCACCATTTGTTCTGCGCTGCTGCATTCAATTCAGACAATGGCTGACAGGACCTTGATTATTTCAGTCAGGTGTGTTGGTGGCAGAGTTGAACCACAATGGTGCTGATTCCCAGAAGATATGACTGGGACTACTCAGAGGGGCAGTGGAGGAAAATGCTATAACTTGACTATTTAGATAACTTAACCATGAGATTAAGGTTTGATCATCTGTGTTTTTAGTCACCCTTTAACCAATTAATTCTCATAATGAGCACAGGGATTTCCCTGAGATAAATAAACTATAAATGCACTAACCTACAACTCTGCCAAAAAAAAAGAGATAACACACTCTGCAAGTAATCACCTATTTTGCTAATACAATATATCTACGACACAACATTGAAACATAATTAACATTGTCATCTCCTAACACCATCAAAGAAAGTAGCTTCCCTGCTTACAAGCTGTGGTTTCAAAGCTTGTCAATGCATGTGTAGTAGAGGAAAACTAGACTGCTTAAATATATGAAAGTATACATAACCCCAATGTATTTGGCAATGTAAAGTCTGACAACTGAGGGGTCACTATGGAAATAAACTTATGCCCTTCAGGGCGACTACTGCTGACTTGTGCAGAAGTAGACATATGTTATATTTGAATGTATGCAACAGTGGGAGCAACGTCAAAGTCATAGATAATGAAAAGACCATATGAAGACAAAGAAAAACATAGCCTATCCCATTTTCTTTGTCAACATAGACAGGAACATGTATGCAACTTCCAATATTTTGCGCAATGCACCTGTAACAATAGAAAGAATGGAAATCTGCGCGCTTTGCAGTGCCTTAGTTATTGGATCAGTGTGGCCATTAAAAATTCAAGTCACACACATCTGTCCATAGACAATGTGTCACCGAGCAGGAGTCAAGCATCAGCACTGCTAGCATCTAGCCTATAGCTAACAGACTGGATGAATAAAGCCGGCGTTAAGTCTCCCTACCTTTCAGCACTACCACCACCTCGGTACCGGCAGCATCTTCCCCCTCCGCGCCGCTGCTGGACGGAGGCTCGTCTCCCTCAAACAGCTGGTTCACCTCCCCCTGGATGTCTGAGGGGCGCCGGGCGCCGTCACTCTTGGAGACGGTGAACCTCTGGCTCATGGTTGTCGCCAGTGAAACAAGCGACGGGTTTTCTTTCCACGGTGTGGGCTGAAGCGGACAGACAAAGACAGCAAAAAATGCTCTCTCTTCTCTCGGTATTGTAGTCCACCTGCACCGTCTAGTAAGTTCTCCTCCGACTACAGTGTCCTGGGCGTGCAGCCGCTCTTTGTCGGGAAATTAACGTTATATGTGTAATGCAGAGTGGACCATCTCATCAACCGGTGTCTGGTGGCTGCCGCGCACCTGGGTCCTAGAGCCGATGGGCAGTAGTCTAAGTTATATAGCGCTTGTTTAAGGAAAAAACTAAACACTCTTTATTAACCACATGATGCGCTTTATTACACTTAACACATGAAAATGCATTAGACTAGTATTTTATTTTATACAGTTTTAATTATTCAAGCATTTGGCTTTTACAGGCATCCACAGATCTGAGTTGGCGTTGCTTGGCAACCACAGACTAAGCTAAAGATCAGCTGCCAGTCATCCAGCTGCCATTGATTCAGTGGTTCAGCTACAATAGCTGTTAAAGTTTTGTGGAGAACACTTGTTAAAGATGAGTAAAACAAATCCTCATAAACAACAGTTGTTTGCTGTCAGGGCTAGGATATCAACAAGAAAAAAAAGGAAGCACCTTCCCACACCAGAAATCCATCCAGGGGCTAGCAAGCATCATAATGTTGTGTGAGCTGTTTTGTATTAAATTCATTTAACATATGTTTGAAATAATTTACTCTTATTCATTTTAGCTGACGCTTTTATCCTAAGCAACTTACAATTGCTATAGGTTGCACGCCTCTGGAGCAAGTAGGAGTCTTACTCAGGGTCACAATGATCGATGTGTCATAGTGGGGGATTGAACTCCAGTCTCTCACACCAAAGACATGTAGTGCCATCACCGCCCTGCACAATGCACTAATAAAGTACAATATCAACTACTATTCTTGCTAATTTAATTGAAGATGTGTTTACAAATAAGAACTAGTAAAGCCCGATATCAACTCACATTATAGGAGCCATGGGTCCTGCTTTAGGCCTGTTATTTTATTTTGAGGCCCTGTCTTAGAGGGTCCTTAATTGTGTCCTATTCCTAGTTTCAAGACCTTAATTATTTTAGTTTGGCCTTATTTGATGTATATTACTTAATTCATTTAAGTTTAATGAAATTGCTTCACAGCAAACCTGGGATCAGGTTGTAGTGGGTGGGTTATTAGGAAGCCAGTGACATGGCAACCTTACCAGGTTTATAGCTTTAGTGGTTGGTATTGTTCAGCATTTGACCTGAACATGCAAAGAAGTACTCAGACAGGATAGCAGTTTCATTACACTTTAATTACACCGCTGAAGAAATCTGGTGCTTAAGAGGTGAACAATAAGGCTATAGAGGTGGACTCTATAGCCACTGACCAACTTTACTGGAACAGTTGGGGTCTCAAGGGAACCTCAGTGGTGGTTATGAGGGAGGGGCATGTGTTTCTCTTCCACATTCCTCATCTACACAGGACTTTTTCACAGCAGACTTTTTTTTTTCTTGTCATGAAGCTCAGGTGTTACTAGTAACAATAGCTACTATTTAAGTGTCCCATTAAGCCATATCAGTGTGGCAGAGAGAAAGATGGATTTAGCAAAAGTGGGTGTAATTTTTATACACACCTTACAATGATGTGACACTTTTTAAAAAGCTGAAATAAAGTTTACACCTTCTTTTTTAATGATGCATTTGTGAAATATTGTACAATTCAACATTGGATTGATAAAGTGGCTCAAGAAGTCTATGAAAAAGTTGTCCTGTGATGTAGATGTACTTAAATACATATCATGTCACGTACAAATGATTGTAGTATAATTCATTACAGTTCCTTGAATTAGTTAAAGTACAGTTAAATATTCAATTTTCTGAAAGACTTAATATATGGTCTTTGCTGTGAAAAGCACTGTAGCACAGACAATTTGTCTCGTAAAACCATAAAAAACCCAAACAAGGATAAACGGTGTCTTGTTAGGTTCAAGAGTCTAAAACAGTAAATCAAACAATAAATAATTCTATTTGAAAATATTTCTTAAGGGTTGCATACATAAACATGACTGGTGTTGTAGAGTGCACTATTTATTATATTAGTGCCCTATAATCACCAACGTTAGTCCTGTGTCTTGGATCATGTTTTGGTATTTACTTCCGGGTTCCTTGTCAGCATTATTTTAGTTTAGTCTGCTCGTTACTGAGTTAGTTTATTTCTGATCTGTAATATGGCCTGTGTTTAGTGAGTCAGTAACCTGTGTTGTGTCTGTTATCCCTTTAATCTCTCTGCATGTCTGTCTCTCTGTTTTCCTTTGCTCTCTCTCTGACTGCCTGGTCTCGTTAGCCTCATGTCTGTCACCTGTGTACTCCCGCCCTGCTCGTTAGTCCCTGGTGTATATATGTTTGGTGTTTCTCTTCAGTCTTTGTCTGGTCTTTGTTTGTGTTGCCCTTACAGTTGGTCGTAGCTATACACTCTGTTGCCTGTTGTCGGCCTGTTCCCTTGGATTTTCTGTTGGGATTACCTTGTTTTTGGACTCACCAGCCACTCTGTCAGTAAGTTTGCTTGCCTTTTTTTTGTTTTTTGCCACAATAATAAACTATGCCCCCTTTTTGAACTGAACCTCCTCTGACTTGCGTCCTGCGTTTGGGTCCTCCAACCTGCCACACCACCACGTATTATAACAAATATAGAGTTTATACCAGTTTAACCCACACCAGTGCTAGCACTGACACGCACAAACGCTGGAATTTAGATCATATTATTCTAGTGGTAACTCCAAATCATGATTTATGACTATAGTTAGATAAAGGTGTATTATATTAAGCTATTATTAGAAATATTAATACATATTTTCTTGTATCATCCATGCATTGTCCTTACTAAAAAAACCCAAGACCGTTGTGCTCCTCCTTTAAAACAATGCAGTCAGGACAGACACTTTGCAGCAGCAGAGATGCTTTACTACTTTGGGCATCTGTAGAGAACACTAGACATAAGGGTGTGGATGGTAAATAATACATTAAATGGTTGTTGCATTAAAACTATAATATCATAATCACAAACTAAAATGTTAAAAATAGACCTCAAATGTCATAATTTAACAATAAATAAATTACAAAACCTTTAGCTTTGGCCATTACCTTCTCTAAAATTCTTAAGTGCAGCAAGGTCAAAGGCTGTTTTTGTGTATTTTTATAACATAGAATGGGACAGAACAAGCAAGTGAAACACATGTCAGTAGTCTGCAGTGTGAACGTTTAATAGCGATTAAAAGAAGCAGAGACAAGACATACAATAAAACACTACACAGAATATTAAACAAAACTCTTACTGTTGCTGTTGACAGAGAAAATTGTGTTCTCATAGAAACATATCCTGATAAATTAGCACAATAGCCATACCTGCCAAAGATTTAAAAAAATATTGAATAACTAAAAGAACAACTGTACAGGACAGTACATGCCAGCTGTGTGACCCAAATCAGATTTTCTTTGCTCAAATGTGACTCAAATCCGACAGTGTGAATGTGACAAGTTAAAATATAACACATTCAAATTTTAATATAAATTAAGTATAGTAAATTCATGGTCTGTGATGTTAAAATGCTTACTGAAGTTATAAAACAATAATAGATTAATTGGCAGAAGTTCATAAGAATTGCCTAAAACCATAAATGTAAAATGGGTCAAAAAAACATAAAACATAAAACCATAAATAAAAATGAGTCATCTGTTTTAAAATAATTAAAATGCCAAAACGTGTTTTACATTGTTTATTCCGTTCTTGATTGGGTAATTTGGGATGTAAAAGTGTTAATTTACGATCTACAAGATGATTTTGATCTAGAATCCAGAATCTAGAATCCCTCCGTCTCTGCCCACATGCCTGGGGATGTTGCAGTATATACTTGATATTTAACGGCTGATTATTTTCTATATGCTTAGTTACTGTATCCACTAGTGTACATATTTTTTTTTGCAGTATTTTAGTCTCACCGGACTTCAGTCTTCATTCATTCATACTATAGATTTATTCTGTCTGAGTTAGGATTACATATCCCAGGTAACAGTATCAGTGAACAAGTGTATGCATTCTCTACATCTAAGCATTTCTGTAAAATTGTATAAACTGTTTTATTTTTGTAAAAGAAATTCATAAGAGTAAAAGTTCTCGCTGAGGTAACATCCATTTTCACTCTTGTGATTATTCCTCCCCATTTTCAGGGGTGTAACATGAACAGCCCTATACATGCGGTACAAATCAGACACAGGTCAGTGTCAATTCATATTACTCTGACGTCACTAGAGAGACCATCAGTTCTGCACTAGCGGGAGCTGCGAAGAACACAGACATGAAGGAGGTGTCTCCTTCTCCTCATCCTCATGCTAGTCCTCATTATCATTTGCTCACAAATACCATTTCTTCCACCTCAAATCAACATAATAAAACTGTAGATGATAACTTATGTTGCCTCCATGTTTTCCACACTTAAAAAATAATGTGAACAGTCAATTAAAGTGTGAAAATATCCTAATTGACCTGATTAAGAAGTAAAAAGAACTTGACCTTTAAAGTTATTGTAGACTTTCGGTGTGTCTGTAGAGGTAAAGTCCACTGCAACACTTGGCCAAAAAAACTGAATTCAGTAATGTTGAAAGCAAACAGTGGTCCAAGGATACAGCTATGAGGTTCCATCTCCCAGACAACTGAAATAACAAAGGGTATTTGTATTATTTTTTTTTTTGTAATTTATTTATTTAGACCTTCAAATGTTCTGCAATAATCTGAAACATTTTTTGTGAATAGTTTTTCTCATATCATACTGTATTTGAGGAAAAAGAATTGTAGCACAGGCCCTGCGATGGACTGGCAACCTGTCCAGCACAAATGGGTTCAGTAGGTTAAGTTAAGTTTAATGAAGCAATTTAAAAATACAGTCAGGTTGGTCATAATGTGGAAAGAGACTTACATCTGGACCTTTATCTACTGGCTTCAGCAACTTGTCGCAGGCCAGCAACGCAGGCTAGCACACTGAGGTGAGACTCAGCACAACAACAGCAACACACAAAGTCTTCATAAAGGCTCTGATGCCTGTGTCTACCCATCTACCCACCCCTGTCAGTGTGGGTACAGAGCCAAACTAAACTGAACATTAACCCTGAATGTTAGCATTTCCAGTAAGATTTTATGTATATTTGTCAAACAAACTAGCATGAGGCAACTACCTTTAACAACCTGGAGAAAGGGGCCAACTGGTCAGGTTGTGTTTGACGTCCATTTTGCAGTTTCATAGGAATATGCTGGGTGCAAATTTGTTCAAGCAAGACAAAGTGTTCAAAGTCCCTACTACACACTGAGTCTAAGGAGGTTTTAAGAATACTACATCATTAACAACACGCCTCCTCCACATGCAGCTCACGTGCTGTCATGAAAACAGAATTGTGGGTAAAAAAAAAAAGTGAGTTGTTTTTCAGGTGACTTTGTAAACATACTGCTGACAAAGTCAACACAGCAGACATACAGGGAGAGAGAGACAGAGGTGTGTGTGTGTGTGTGTGTGTGCGCTACATCATTAACCATCTAACATAAGCTGTTAGGAAGCACAATGGAGGTGGGAGGTGGGATGTGTGGTCATCCTGTTGGTCTCAGTTTTGTCTCTTCAGCTATTGCAGTGGACCGATTCCTTGAGATGTATATCCATCTCAGGTAAAACATGTTTCTTGATAGTTTTATAGTGCAGAGAGAAATAACACAGCACTGTTAACAATCAAGATTCAAAGGCTTTGTGATTGTGTTACAATCACAAAATTATATTATTTTTACTTAACCTTTGGTATGTAAATGAATTTAGTAACACTGTGGTGAGAACCCACAAATGCATAAATACAGATGATACCAATGGTTACTGCTTTATCGAATAGGCACAAAAGTACTGGAACACAGAGACATACTTTGCAATACAACTGAGTTTTGCTACCATGCTTGGATGGTACAACCACAAAACTTTGTCTAACTCAGTCAACTCTACTATTGTCTGCCAGTTTATATCAGTGATCCCAATGTCATACCTGGTTTACTTCAACTTGTTTCTCTGTAACCTGACTCCTCTGTTGGTGATGACTGTTTTGTACACAAATGTCTGCTGTACTATTCAAGGAAACCTTCAAGAGAAACCAGCAAACTGTGTACAAAAACATTCTCAGAAAAAGAAACCGCTGGCAGAATTTCCAAAGATTTCCTTTTTTGTGTGCTTGTTTGTTTTTTAATGGCTAAATGACTTTGGAGGCACATTTTTGATTACAAAGATTGATATAACATTTTCCTGACTCATCAGGATGTATTTTATTAAGCTGCCTCATGTTTTTTAAGTTAGAAATTCAGTTGAAGATCCTATTTTTTGCTGTAGTTTATCAGATATGCTATCAGATACACTGTGTTTTTAAAGGTTGCTACTAGACGTCACATGTTTTGTTGTGGCCAGAAACTACTAAGTAAAAATATTACTTACAAATGATTTATTATAATTTTCCACTCTTTAGTCTATTCCTGCTACAGTGGTGCACTTTCAAGAATCTTTCCATGCAGACTAAATGTGGAACAGATTTGACAGGAAAAAAACGGTAGGGTCACGGAGTTAGTTACCACAGCAATTGACCCAAAGTTTAAATGACCTCTTTCTGGAACTGAAAACCCAGAGCTTCCCTCATGTCAGGGTTGACAAACTGAGGTTTCACTAAACCCGATTTCTAGAACAAAAACCAGAGTACATTTAATACAGCCTTAGTTTGCTTTACTCAAACTGATAACTCCTTCTGAACGAATATTTCACATTACACTACACTCTGTTATACAGTACAGTAACAGTAACATTAGTCAAATTCAGTGCCTCATGTTGCTATTGTCCAAGCTGCTAGCTGTCAGATAGTCTGCCATTAAGACTTTCGTCATACAGAAGGCATCGTGGTTTCATTTCAGAGAATATATTCTACAGATGTGCAACTCTTTTGTGAATATGCAAATTTTGTACATGACTTCCTATTTTTTGATACAGGTGTGTATGTGTTTTGCACCATATTCACTGCAGCAACTGCAGCAAAAATGTGAGCGAATGAGCGTCTTAATTTGTGATTCATAGAATAGGATTTGTGCATCTGCAATGAATAAATAAATAAAGGTGTAGCTGATGTATTGTTTGTGGGAGAAAAAAATCAGCAAGTTTGAAACTGAAGTATTTTTCTCTGTGACAAATTTAATCAAACATGTGACTATTATCTACAAATTCCACTGTCACTGGTGCTCAGTTGTTTTGCTCCAATAATACCTTCATTGAGTTCCTTTAACACTAATTAAATTTTTCAGTGTCTGTAATAGGATGTGATTGTTCAGTGGTGTCAAATGCAGCACCAAGATGTAACAAAACAAGTAGAGACAAATCCTTTGTCTGATGCAATTAAGGACATTTGTAATTTTCACCAGTGCTTTCTCGGTGCTATGCACTCTTATAGTAGTGACTTAAAATTTCCAGTACTTATCCCACCCTTGCTGAGCCCACTCAAAGGCAAGGCTGGGGTAATAAAGAAAATTGCCTGCAAGACACTTGAGGGGCTCTGTATACGTGTTTTTCAGCCTTTGATAGATCATGTCTGATAATCTCAAAGTCTCAGCGTCATCATCTTCAATTGATCTGCAGTTTTCATAGTCTGTGCAAGGAGCAAAAAAAAGAAAATATCACATTCTGTACATAACATAACCCTACAATACATTTTAACATTGCATGCATTGCATAGTGTCATATACCATGGCACTGTAGAGAATAAAATGGTATTATGATACAACCCTAACCCTTGACTGTAAGGACATCTCACTCTACACAAACAATAATTTTTTTATTAAGTCTCACCGTGATCTGTGTTTAAGACCTGTGGTTTGGCCCAGCCGAGACATTCTGTCTGTGTCTCAAACTCCTTTAGCTCAGCAGCAGTGACCGTCTTTCTCCTGCCTGTTAAAGAGGTGACACATTTGAGATGAAACTGATGATTCTACAGTTTATACCAGCTTACCCCCACACTACTACAAGTGCTCTCTCTCACGCACACACACAACATAGCTTATATATTTACAGAACATGTTGTTATATACCTGTTTAGAGATAGATAAAAGGTAGATCAAAACAAAATTCCGTAATATCTCAGTATTAGGCTATGTTCAGACTGTATGTCAAAGTGACCCAAATCTGATTTTTTTTTTCTGTTCATATGTGACTCAGATCTGATCTTTTTATGACAGCGTGAACAGGCCAATTCACATGGAATCTGATTATTTCCAGTTCGGACTTGGGCCACTTTCATATGTGGTCCAAATCCGATACAGATCAGGGCCCGTATTCATAAAGAATCATAAGTCAAAGAGTAGCTCCTAGTGACGAAATTCTAAGAAAATTCTTAGAAATGTGGGCGTTTACTCTTGAAATTAAAGAAAAAAGTAATTCAGAAAGAATCTTAACCCTTAAGAGCTCCCAAGGTCAGACATGTTAGGATCACGGACGAGGACTTTTAAGAGGCTTAAGAGTTTCTTTAGTAGAGGAGAAAATGGCAAAGACGAAGAGGGAGAAGAAATGTGTTGCAGACAAGGGATGACCAGTGAGTTAATCAGACGCGATTAGATCGTGCAGGGATCATGTTTGCGACTGATCTTATTAGAGACGCGCTAACATGTCCGACACAGCGCAGGAATGCCACAGCGCCAGAAATGAAAGTAATCACTACATTACAATATTTGGCAACAATGCAGCAGTGATGATTTGGGTCTGTCACAACCTTCTGTAAGCTGAATGATCACACAAACAATTACAGCACTTTCAGAACCTCTTATTGTGTCGCAGTTCATTTCGTTTCCACTGGAAATTCCCAGCTTGCAGGCTCAAAAAACTGCATTTATGAATATAGCAGCTTCCCTGGTGCACAAGCAGAATGAACCGTTAATAGTTTGTG
>JAPMOB010209172.1:0-12741 GCA_029875015.1 Lepomis gibbosus
GAGATAGCGATGCCACACACAACGGCCGCGATGTAATGTTCAATGCGACACACACACCAGCGATCCACACAGCTCTTAAAGAGGTGGTATTATGCTTTTTGGCTTTTCCCCTCTCCTTTATTTAGTTATATATATTTTTGTGCACATAATAGGTTTGCAAAGTGAAAAAGCCAGTCCAGCCCAAAGGGAGTTCTACCACAGAAAGCTCTGCTCTGAACCGCCTGAAAACAGCTCGTTGGTAGTCCAGCCCTTCACTTCCTTGACTTGTGACATCACAATGCAAACACATCATAAAGCTTGCCAAGCGGCTGGCAGGGTCAGGCATGCCCTCAGACCAAGATAGTCTGAGCGGAGAGGACCTTTGGATCGACTCGCCTTTGTTTGGGTTTCCATTGTAGAGTCGTACCTGTACCTGCTTCTAGGTACTTTTTTTCGTATCACCTCACCTCCGTCGAGGTTCAAAGCGAGCTGAGGGATACTAAAATGTAACGTGAAAACACGAAAGACTGCTGATTAGTCAGAGAGAATATTTAATATTCACTGCATCATCATTGCACAAGACAGAGGGCAGCAACAGAAAGTTATATATTTTACAGTTTTCGTATGGAATTTCATCACTAAATCCACTTCTGAGAAGTTTTGAGGTGAGTAATCAGCTGTGTAGATTTCGAATATTGACAGTTTTACGAAACGTGATGACGGAACAAAAATGTGCTTGAATATTTTCGGAGTTGAGGAGCTCCGCAAGTGGCGGCGGGGGAAGCCTGCACCAACCCGCGGGAGGAGCGTGTGAGGCCGGCCAGCCGCCCGCTCACAAAGCCCTCTGCTCCCGCCGTCACACAGACCGCTGCAGCAACAACGGCAGAGGAAAACACAGCTGGAAGGTTTTCATACTGCTTATCTGTCTTTACATTCTGAGTAATAGTGAAACGTTGAAGGCATCTCAGGAGACAGGAAGAGATCGTTTGAGCCGTTTGGGACAGCGCTCGATGCCTCACTTTTCTGTAAGACACCTTCTGAAACAGCAGTTTCGAACACAGCTAGAGTCAGATCCTTCACTCATGTCATGGGTGCTGCATAGTTTGCCCACCAGAGGTCAACCAGCTGCATCTCCTCTGTTAACAACACTGCCTCACCACAAAAACCACAGAAGAAGAAAAAATCAGCTGATCAGAGTTTACCAGAGCTTATTGTAGCATGTAGAAACCAAATACACAGAGGGGTGTGCTAGCGGTGAGTCGGTCTTTTGTCACGTTAATTACATGACTTAAAATTACAGGAGACTTCTCTTCTCCTGAAAACATTACATTATTGTAATCTTACTTATTACACTGGCCATAACTCAAGTGTCTTATTATTTTTATTGGTCAACTGTTGGTCTTAATTACTATTTAATTTAGTCGTATATTATTCTTAATTTTAAACTATGGTAATTGAAGTTTTTACATTCATTATTTATTCATATTCATTCGTTATTCATTATCATTTTCATTTTTACTGGTAGGTTGCTGGTCTTAATTCACTCACTCATTGTCAACCGATCAACCTGTGTGGTCAAACTGACATGTATGATTCATGTGTCTATTTTAATTATGTTTAATTATGTCTAATGTTTTAGCATTACACTATTCACATTCACGACTGCAACTTACATTGTAGCTCATGCTCTTTGCATCCACCTGGATATTGCTTCTTTGCTTGCTTGCTTTTTGTTTTGCTTCGTGTAATTTAACCAGTGCTAATTTTATTGTGTGAAATGGTTGTTTTTGCTTCCCTATTTTATCTTTATCATTATCATTATCATTATCATAATCATTATCAACATGATTCTTGCAGGAACACTCTCGGTTACATTATGTCTGTTGGTCAATCCATCCTCCAGAGTGAAACATCTCAGCAAGTATTTGTACTTCTGTACAGACATTCATGGTGCCCAGAGGATGGATGCTACTGGCTTTTGTGATCCCCTGACATTTCCTCTAGCACCACCATAAAGTTTAAATTTGTGGTTTTAATAGCTTTTCTGAACAATTATCGGGTGGATTCCCATGAAATTTGAAACCCACATTCAGGCCCACAGAGCATGTTATGCAATCACTTTAATGATCACTTAATTTCCCATCTAGCGCCATCATAAGGTAAAAATGTAATTTTGTCCAATACTTTGGTTTTTGAGCAAATACATGCACGAGTAGAACAAGACAGTAGTTCAGTGTTTGTTTAATGTTAGTATGCTAACACACTAAACATAGACAGTGAACATGGTAACTATTACCCTGTCATTGTTAGCAGCATGCTCTTGTGAGCTCAAAATACTATTGTACAGACTTTAATCATGGAAGCTGTCTGTTTGGGCGTTCCACAGGGATCAATCCCTGCCCCACTTCTCTTCATAACACTGTATATGTAAATGATTTGCTGATGATGATTCGGTTTTGCTGGTCACTTGAAAATATGACTTGATATTGTACATGCTGGTTTACTAGCATGGCTTCTAACACTGCCATCATTAATGTTATCACCTGTGAGATTCAAATCCAATGTGAGAAAGGTAATTGAAATTGGTTTTGTTAACTTAGTAGTTAAGTAGTTTTATTTTTTAACTTTTCATAGGACCCTAAATAAATTAGATTGATCAAGTAGGTACTCACCTGTACATCAAACCAATGCAACAGACAACACAGGCAAGAACCATAACACCCACGACTGTGGCTGCAGTTCCAGCTGGAGAACCACCGGAGGCTGAAATTGAAGCACATTATACAAATGGGAGGATCATCTATAGATAAAATACTTTAGTGGTTATAAAAAAAAATCTCTTCGACCCACCTACTGCTACATTGACTCTGGCACTTGCCACAGCAAGACTGACGTCATTGGTCAAGGAGACGTTGATGCAAAATACTCCAGAGTCATTGAAGACCTGACGAAGGATCATTTCACAGTCTGGAGAGGGTGTGGCTGCATTACAGATGGTTTCAACCGGTGTGATACAGTCAGCATCAGAAATGATCGTGCAGACCTCACTTGGCAGACTGAAGGAAGGATAGTGAAGATGCAGATACAATGCAACAAGAAAAACAATTATAAATGGATATATTTTCATAATCATGTTTTTTGTACTACACACATAATACATAATTAATAAGACATTAGACAGCAGTTTCAGTGCAGGCTAACTTGAAGAAAATGTTTGTATTAGTTATAAAGAACATCAAAACTAATCAATACATTCAAGCTGAATAGTAAGTGAACCTTGATTTTGCAGTATCAAAGGCGTAGATATTTGTAGGAGCAGCTTACTTGAAAAAGGTGACAGTCTGTCTAGATCTAGCTTCCAAACAGTTAACATGGATGACTAAGTGATCAACTACGTGGTCAGTTATAACATCGTTAGACTTTTGCAAAATAAATGTTTGCTTTACGAGGGAAACTATATACTCGTTTTTTTAAGACATTGTCAATTCAGTGCCGGACAGTAGTTGAGACACATTTGTTCTGCCGTTCGCATCAGCGCCATATTGTCGCAAGGAAGATATATTACGATGATAGTAGACTATGATGGTAGACTTTTTGATCAGAGGGGGCTATAGCGGGTCCAAGGTCTGTGTTACTGGGCCACTGGTCCCTGTTGGCTCCCTCCCAAAACCGCCACAGGGTGTTCCTACTGAATTGGCCACTCCACTGATATACTTACAGTACTGTGTAATTTTTGTTCTGTTTTTTAAATGTGCACCAGGTTGATCGTGTTGATTAGGCTGCTTTAAGAAGTTTTACCTTAGCCATTACGTCTTTACTAGATATGATCAATCTGTCTTTATTAACAGGCTATGTGCCACAGTCTTTTAAAGTAGCTGTAATTAAACCTCTTCTGAAAAAGCCCAATCTTGATACAAGGGTTTTTAGCCAACTATAGTATACACTTATATCTAACCTTCTATTTCTCTCTAAGATCCACAAGAAAGCAGTCGCGAAAATAGTTTATTTGAGGGATTTCAGTCTGAATACTGAGTACATCATAGCTCAGAGACAACACTGATGAAAATTACTAAAGGACTTGCCCCTGTTCTGGTCTTGTTACTAGAGTTTAGTGCTGCATTCGATACCATTGATCATCACATCCTATTGCAGAGACTAGACCATTTAATTGGCATTAAAAGAACTGCTCCAAGCTGGTATAAGTGCTATTTCTCAGCTCCATCTCAGTATGTACATGTTAACAATGAATCCTCCATGCACGCCAAGGTTTGTCACAGAGTTCCACAAGGATCTGTGCTGGGACCAATGCTGTTGACCTGTGTGGATTTTGTGTTGGCTCACCTTCCCTGACAGGAGATGGTGATGTCTACAGCATTCTGATCCAACTCAGTTGTCATTGATACAACGTTGGACACCTCAACAATCTCTACACTTTCAATACCCTCTGCAGGGTTAAAAAAAGATAGAAAAGGAAATTTTAACAATATTAAATCATACTGTTTCTATTAAAGAATAATAGTATCTGCTTAAGTTTTAACTGCTATAAAAAAAACTATATTGACTTACGGACAACATCTACAGTGGTGGCGAGGGAGCCATAACGGTAGACCATGCAGTCAGCTATCAGCTCTGGAGCTTGTCTTTTAGCCACAACCAGAGCAACCTGTGCTGGTTCTGCTTCCACCTCTGCTTGAACTTCACTTTCGACTGGAACAGCTACTTCATCAACCGCTGGTTGCACTGGAAAAATAAACATTTGGTTAGAATGCTTTTGTTACACACACTTGATATGTTTATTCTGTCTATTCTTGTTTTAGTTTACAGTAGGTTCTCACCTGCAGGAGCTGCAGTAGCTGCAATCTCATTTTCAGTTGCCTGTACTGCAGCATCAGCTGGTGCTGCCAGTTCTGCAGTTGTCTCAGTGGCAGCAACTGCTATGACATTATCAACAGGGGCTTCTGTTACAACTTGGACAACCTCTATGGAAGCATTATCAACAGCCACAACCGCAGCAGCCGCATCAACATCAGAAGCAGGAGCAGTAGCATCAACATCAGCAGCAGGAACAGTAGCATCAACATCAGCAGCAGGAACAGTAGCATCAACATCAGCAGCAGGAACAGTAGCATCAACGGTATTAGCAGCCACAACGTCAACTTCTTGCTCTACAGCTGCTTCTGCCGCAGGAGCAACAGTCACAGCGTCAGCAACCTCAACTGCTCCTTCTACTTCCTGTACTACAGGGGCGACTGAAGCAGAAGCGTCAATCACAGCCACATTTTCTTCATCTGTATCTGTAATTGTTTCATCTGCAGCAGCTGTAACAGCATCTGCTGGCTCTTCAGCTGCAGGTGCGACAGAGGCAGCAGCGGCCACCTCACCTGCTATGTCCTCGGCATCAACATCTGTATCTGCAGCGGGGGCAGCCGTGACAGCATCAGCAACCTCAACTGTTGCTTCTTCTACCTCTGCAAGAGGGGCAGCAGGGGCAACAGTGTTGGCGGGATCTTGTTCCTCTGGAACAACAGCTGCATCGATTCCTGCAGGTGCTACTGAGGCAACCTCTACTGCCTCTGTGTCTGCATCAACAACTGCTTCTTCATCTTCTGTGTTTGTGGCTGCTTCAGCTGGCTGTACAGAAGCAGCAAGCGGGGTGGCGTCAGAAGCAGCAACATCTAGAGCAATTCCATCTCCTCCCTCGGCTGGTGCTGCTGGGACAGGGGTGGAGGCCACAACAACAGCTGGTACAGCAGATGCATCAATGGGGACAACTGAAAAAAGTTTAAAACAACTGAGCAAAACTTAGTTCAGACTTCTTTTAGGAATATATATATATATAAGGTAAAAAAGAAAGAATTATTAGTTTAAAATCTCACCAGCAGTGGGGTTTCCACAGCCGTTGGGGATGCTTGCCATGAGAACCACCTGAGGTTTGAAGGTCCCAACTGTAAGGTATGTGTGTGTGACAGTCAGGTCTCTGGAGATCAGAGTATCAGTGCTGTCACCAAAGTCCCAGCTGAAGCTGATGTCAGCGCTGTTGAGATACTGGCTGGGATCATGGAGCTTAACGCTGAAAGCAATGGCTCGGTTCTGGATGAAGTTCTGGTCATTCTGGTTGACATCATTGATTTGGGTGAGTGAGATGGTGAAAGGAATCTGGTCTGATGACGGAGCAAAAGTTGTAGAGATGTTATGATGAGTTTTTTTAAAGAAATACAAACATTGTAGAATCCTTTTCCTTGAATTAGGTTAAAAATCGTTTGGTACATCACCTGTGATGCTGAAGACTGTGGAGGCATAGCCAAGAGGGATGAACTTGTCTTGTCCACGGCAGTGATAGATGACAACCTCCATGTTGTAGGAGCCCAGAGGGATGTTTTCTGTACTGATAGAGAGGGAGGACGATGGTCCATCTGCCACCTGCCAGTAACGCCCTTGAATAGAGCAACATTGTGATTATTTAGGGTGTTTAAACATTTTGGAAACACTCCAGGTGTCACTTAATATATAATACATTAGAGACTATAGTAATGGTGTTAAGTAAAACAAAAGCCTTTGTTATGGAACACACACAGCAACAGAATAAAATATACTTTTTGTTATCTGAATTGTTCTGAGGAACAGCCAAGAATGTCTCCAAACTTTGTGACATTTACTGGTGAGGGTTTTTCACATTGCAGATTCTTAGGCCTGGGCTAAGAGTTGACTATGACTTAGCACACATTCATTCACACATATATTGTTAATCAAAAGTTAACCATAGCCCAGGACACAAGACTAATGTTTTTTGATGTTTACTTTCTATTTACGTAAGCCCCTTTTTACACTGGAACCTTCTAGCCGTATGTTTAGTCAATTTTCCGAGGATAACTCTGGAAACTCGGAGCTAAGCCTGCTATGGAGCTTTGGAATCTGCCAGTGTGAAAGCTCACTTATCCCGGGGCCTTCAGCTCCCTTGGCCTGGGGCTAACTGCTCCCTTGGTCTGGAGCTAAGTGCAGTGTGAAAATTCCTGCTGGCTTCTTAGATGGTTTGGTGATCAGCTATTGTCACAATAGAATAATGTCTGACTTCATGAATTGTTCTCCAAAACAGGTAAACCTGATGAATTAAAATAAAAATGGTAAATTGAAGCTATTTTGCCAATGAAAATTCTTACGTGGCACCATTAATTTAATCCATATAATACTAATTATTTAAGTTAACGAAAAGGTCATTTTTGTGAGTTAACAGCACAATTCAGAGGTAAAAGTGATGACAAATTGAATAACAGCAGATCATCTTATTCACTTATCATTTAGCATAGAAAAGGTTTTCACTAAAAAGCACAACTGCACTACTGCAGAATTAATTACAGCTACTGAGCAGCCTGTTTTTGCAGACTAATTACTATTAAATATATTTACCCCATGTCTTCCACACAAACACATAGTGAGGTCTCCTGTTCTGCCTCCTGGGGAACGGTGTGCCGTCAGGGAAAACTCCGGTCTGCTCTGTGTCCTGGTCAGGATACACAGCCTGACCCTCCTGATACTGTTGTCCTGAAAAAGAAAACATCCATAGAACTAACATCAATGAAAACAGTGGCATGTTAGATCAATATGAGGCAGCACAGGTGAAATAAAATAAGAATAAGTTGTCTCTTTTCCTATCATGAAACCAGTGTTTCATGATAGGATTTTAGAAAAAAATCATTGGTCTATTGATTATAAAACATTGTCAGTTAACTGGTAATTAACCGAAATTTATTTTTACCAGTTTCTTTATATGGAAATTCTATATCGTTATAGTCACATCTGATATAAACTGATCAGCTACCTGTTCGTAAGTGTTTGTTATTGGTTTTTAGCACAATAGGCTATATTGTAACCTGCAGACCTGCCCTCCCCAGAGTCACTTGCTGTTTCTGGAAAGGTTGTCTTACCGTTGATGGTGCAGTTTTGCGCCCAGACCACCTGCCCATCAGAGAGCACTGTCTGATTTGGTGGGAAATTAAGATTAATAGAAAAGGTCGCTCTCGCTCCAGTCAGAGTGGGTGCATCATTTTTCAGATCAAAAGTTACTTCACCACCTAGAAAGAAGATTACACACAATTTAACATATTTAGATTAAAGGGAGAGTAAGCGATTCTGCAGAAGGATTGTTGATATTTGAACTTGGAACCCGGAAACGGAAGTGAAAAAAATGGAAGATAAAAGCTAAAGCCTACAGATCACACAGTATAAGTGCATCCCCCGACAATTTTGACAAAACAATATTAAGGATAAGCACTGTTCCTGTACAGCTGGGTAGGCCTCTGTTCATTATTACAATCATTAAACATCAGAACAGCAGGGCTACATTAACTTTCCATCAGTAGGAAGTTAGCTAGCGTTAGCTAACAAACATTAGGCTACTTTAGGACGATCCACAGCCGACATTTTTCTGGATTTATTTTAGGTTTTGGAAAGGGAATAAATCATACTTCTCCTATGAACCTGTCTGGGTAGTGACTGTAATTATTACAAGTGCTCCAGGAACAGCATTTGACCATATCTTAGAAAAATACAGCCAAAAAAGCTAGAAAACCACTCTTTTTTACATTAGAGTCAATGGAGCGCATCCATGAAAGTGCCGGACCTCAGTTAGAGCGAGTCCTATACTGCGCTGTGATTGGCCAGCTGTGTATTCAGGGTACCAAAGGTTCAAATGGCTGAAGCAATCTTATGGGCAAGGGTCACACCATTTTCTTTGTTTCCCATTTACAGAGTCTGGTTTTTAGGAAAACTTTTTTTTGGAGCACATACATAACAGCGAGCTAGCAAACCTTGAGAAAATATTGGCTGACTTTAACAAAAAGTGTATTGGATTACGATCACTTACTATCCCTTTAAGTGTCAGAGATGCTTTTTAAAATAACATTTCTGATTTTACAAATAAAAAAAGATTGAGCCTTACCAAACCAACAGTTCCTAAATCTCCGGTCTCCATCTTTCCACACCGGATACATCCGTGAGTTCCATGAGCGGTAGCTTGTGAACTTACTTCTCGGCTCTGGAAAAGATAGTATTAAGCAACATTTGCAAAATATTTTGATATATATTTGTTTTTGCTAGATTAAGGGTGGTTATACCATCAACTACATATTTTAGTAGAGTTGTGTTTTCTTCTCCATTATAATCAAGCACGTTTTGAACATAATTACAGAGATGCTTATGTGAATGAGAGCAGGCCCATGTTTTGGCATTGAGGAGGGTTAAGATGTGTCAGGGTTCTTGGTGGTGGGAGTCACACGACCTGCAATCCCCCTCAATCCTTTTCATGTGACTATCAGCTGAGTAGCGCCATCAGTAATCCCAGTGAAAGGAATGAGGCGTCCCAGACTACTGGCTCACTGTGTTTTTCCTCGACTAGTGCTGTGTGCCTCTGTGTCTGTGTGTGTGTGTGTGTAAAATTGGCATGTAATCATGTGTATTTTAGCATGAAATAAGGTCACAGTAGTAACACAAAGATTAAGACATAAGCTTGTAATCGATGAGAAAACAGAAACGTGTTGATTTAAATTAATCACAGAAATTAAAATTAATCACTTTCACTGTTGTTAAACTGTGTTGGTATAAAGGTCTAAGATAACACACAAAGGTGCCATCTTAGCAAAAAAATTAGTAACCATGCTCAGTGTTTCAACTATGTTTTTTTTAACTAAAGAGAAGAATTTTTCCAAGAGTATTTCCACTTTATCCCTTTGCAGTTTCTCTTGCTTCGTCGTTTTGTAAAATGTGATAGAAAATGCAGCTCAGTGTAGTTGCAATGAGATGAAAAGGACTAAAACGTTGTTCTCTGGTGGAATAAAAGATTCATTGAAAAAATATTTCACTTTTTTCATAGCAGGACTGATAATTACATATAAAACTATATATTTGGCCTTAGAAAATAGAATGTACTTACTTGACACAGTGGCAGATGTAAAAGCCAAAACCAACAGCATCAGTGTCAGAGTCGTCATCCTGGATTTGGTTGTGTGTCTCTTCTCTCTGAACCCTGATCCTCACCCAGCAGTCCTGAACCCCAACACAACTCCCAGACAGACCTAATGAACGTCTCCTCAGTCTCTTTAAGAAAGCTTCAGACCTGAATTACCATAAAGTTTCTTCTCACCTCTGACATCATTGGGAGTCTGCAAACTGGCACCGCCTCCTCTGTTAAACTGTAAGAACAGATATGAGTACTGTTTTCTTAATTATTGTTGTCTTACTGTTTTGTCATTGTTATTAAACTTTCTATTAAACTTTCTATTCTCAACTGAGCTAACAATGTTTTGTAGATGCAGCATCAGTGAAGCCCTAGGAGCGTGTACAATAACCTAAAACGGAGAAAAGATGGCTAAAGCGAATGTAAATTATTCAACTGAACACAAAGTAACAAACAGGTCTGAAGCAGGATAATATTGTGTATCATTAGAAAATCAGTGGGTGCTTTCTGCACAGTGTAAATGAAAAAGTTGTACATGAAGTCTGATTTAGGAGGGAGAGAGTAGAGGGGAGATTAAAACCTGATCAAAACTCAAGTCATGCCTGTTCTTGACCTTAGAGCTATGTGTGAATGGGCATCACAAGATGAGAGTGCGCACGGCAAATCAATAGCTTCCTTTTATTTCCTAAAAGTTCCTAAAAGTTACAAAAGGTGATGAAATTCAAAGATGGATTCATAATAGTAGTCATTATGAGATTTGTTACCACAGGGATCAGTGGTTTTCAGGGGATGTTATCTCATGTCTGAGAGACTGCTCAGGCTGCACTTCATGTGATCCCTCATGTGCATTGTGAGTTCAGGAGGAAACAAATCCTTCCCACAGAGCACCTGACCCAACATACCACAAATAGTCAACAATTAGCTTTCCTCATTAGTCTCAACTGTGTAGTATTTTAATAACGTTGTTCCTGAGATTTTCTGGAATTAACATATTAACGCTGTATTTCAGACAGGGGAAGTCATTGGAAATAGAATTTTATAATTAGTAGTATTTAATAATTAGAATACAATTTTTAGTAATTTTCTTCATAGTAAGCCAAAATCTAATTATTTGTCTCTATCTCTACATAAATGAAGGTTGGTGCACAGATGTCACAGTGTTGAAGAGATCATGCAGCCCTCACTTAGAGACATTATTCATAAACTGTAAATCTTTTTATTCACCGCTGGAGTTTTCCTTGTTGCTGTTTACATTCCATCCCAGGCCTGTGTTAGTGAGGCGTTACTACACCTGGCTGATCAGATAACTAATGTGGAGAAAAAACATCCAGACTCCCTGCTCATTGTTCTAGGAGACTTTAACAAAGCAAACCTCAGTCATGAACTTACAAAGTAGAAGGCATATTAACATATTAAGTGTCCCACCAGAGACACACTGGACTGCGGCTACACATAATTAAAGGATGCCTATCACTCTGTTCCCCGTGCAGTCTTGGGACTCTTGGGATCACGGTCTGGTTCATCTTCTGCCGACATACATGCAAAAACTGATCTGCTAAACGTGTTATAAAGACTGTGAAAAGATGAACCTACGAGTCAAAGCTGGAGTTACAGGCCTGCTTTGATTGCACTGACTGGATTGTTTTTGAGGCTGCAGCTGCTGACCTGGACGAGCTAACTGACACTGTGACAAATGACGTCAGTTTTTGTGAGGACATGTGTGTGCCGACTAAAACCTTCGGCACATACAACAACCAAAAACCCTGGTTCACAGCGAAACTCAGGCAGCTTCATCAGACCAAAGGAGGAGACCTTCAGAAGTGGGAACAGAATCTTGTACAACCAGACCAGGAGCACACTGACTAAAGAGGTCAAAGCTGCAAAGAGGAGCTACGCCAAAAAGCTAAATAACAGCTTTGCAGCCAACAACTCTGCGTCAGTGTGGAGAGGCCTGCGGACACTCACCAACTACAGGAGACCATCCCCCAACACTGCTGGTACTCAACAACTGGCAGACGAGCTGAATGGCTTTTATTGTAGGTTTGAAAAGCCCACAGTCACACCTTTCACACTTCTCCCCCACTCCACAGCCATCTTCAAATAATCACCTTCCCCCTCTGACATGCTATCAAGGTGCTTTCAGACCAAAAGCGAAGCGAGCGTTCGGGGCGGTGAGTTTACATACAAAGTCAATGCAAAGACGCGTAGAGCCGCAATTTCCTGTCGTGCGGTGCGAAGCGACGCGAAGGGGGCAGGGCCGGCAACGCGAAGGAATTCACATGAGTTGAATATTTTCAACTCACGCGAAGAAGTCGCATGACGCGTGTGTTGAGATTGTCCATAGTCACCGAGGCTTCAGAGCGTTGGAGAGGTCCGGGCAGAGCGGGGGATTGAAAATCTGCTAAACTTGGGCTAGAGGAGCAGGGAGCAGCGCTCCAACCATTGGAGAAATAAACACCTGTAGTCGGTTGGATTCGGCTCTGACAACTATGTTGTTTACCTGTGGGAGGAGCTCAGAGTTAACTGTTTTTATTAAATTAACTTTTTTCTTTAGTTTTTGGGATTTCAACATTGATTTATCTTCACTGGAGCTTCAGCAGCTAGTTTCCGTGCACATCCGGTTCCAGTGTTGTTGTTAGCGCCGTTAGCTCTGTCGGATTATGACTTCATATTTATATAAAAAACAGACAAAGCTGGACATTAGGTTGAACTACCTGGTGAGTTCAGAAAACATGTCTGTAACTTTATTCCAGCTATCATTGTACTTTACTGTGACCAAGTTAGCATAGCATAGCCCTGATCGATCCAAACTC
>JAPMOB010209173.1:0-15958 GCA_029875015.1 Lepomis gibbosus
GATCGCTGGTGTGTGTGTCGCATTGAACATTACATCGCGGCCGTTGTGTGTGGCATCGCTATCTCTGGGTACTATCTGCAGTGGAAAACGGAGCAGGCCCGCGTAGAGTCGAGTCTATCGATTTACGCTATGGAAGCAATTTCGGCAAGGCAGCATAGATCGTCAGAACACCGACAACAGTTCAACGTTTAGTCCTGATGGTAAGATGTGAACAATGATGTTGTGTGGTTGTGGACTGATAATAACTTATGCCATCTGCAAGGTTACGGTCGCCATCTGAAAGATCACACTAACTTGTTTCTTACGGCCCACCCTTCTCTGCTTCTGATTGGCTAGTAGTCCTTACCTAGGAAATGCGCATGTGCAACTCCCAACAAAGATATGGTACAAGTAAGATGCATCACTCTGTAGCTCAAAAGCGGAGCGTAAAACAGACCGGCCGAAAAGAGGAGCTGCAGCAATGTGCAGTATGAGAAAAATATGGTGTTTTTTGAAAATGAAACCATGTAAACCTGTTCTGGTATAACCCCTAATTAAGATTTTGAACCTGAAAATGAGTATAATACCACCCCTTTAATGCCTTTAAAATGGCCGTTCACAGTAGGCCAAGCTGCATTCACTAGTTTCAGAAACAAACCCAGCTCAAGCTTACGGACAGAAGAATTGTTTATGTTGAAAAGTTAAAATATGGGTTTCACAGCAGCATAGGTAGTTAGGACAAATTCACGCAGTATCTTCATGTTGAGAAAAATGGCGCAGTAACAATTAATTTCGGCTCGCGAGAGACGCGGGTGGGCGGGGCTTTCCACTGTGTTCAGGTAGCATCTCACTCAGCCTGTCAATTTACACAACTTCATGTACACAGGAGAATTTACTGAGTAAACAGCGCCAAAAAACTAAACAGCAGAATTATTGGAAATATGGAGATAACGTCTTCAGGATCTTGACAAGATTATGCAAAGAGGAAAGCAGCCACAGCAGGGAAGTAAGTGAGGATGAGGGAAAGTCTAGAGTTTATGGAGTGGGTTGACACATACTGCAACATTGTAGAACAGTAGTAGGCCTAATGCAAATTAGGTCTGGGCAAGAATTCAATATTATGGTTAATCAACTTTCAGTGGTATGGAATAAAATGGTCGTGTTGTGCTACACTGAAAACTAAACAATTAAGTTATTGAGTGCTGGTTTTACATATTTGAGTGTTGTCTGATGTAGAGCATAACACTGGAACAAGATTCATTGCATTGAATGTGATGATTTTACATGTTATTTTGTATATTTGCCATTTCATACTGACATGCATAAGAGAATATATAACATTGGTACATATCAATCTTAAACTGGTGTTGATGTTACTGTTATTGTGCACTGTTCAAATATTTGGGAGATATCTGATATTTGTACCACTTCAGCACAACAGGTCAATGGAATTTCATCTGTGGTGCTCACAGCCAGGACGGTTAACAGCACTTTAGAAATACTGAGGTCATGAGATCTATTTCAGTCCCACTGCACAGAAGTAAGAAAGTCACTATATAATTATTGCTAATGGTTAATTTGTACTTTCTGTAAAATTAATTCCCAACATGAAGGCCTAACTGCCAGGAATAACATCCTTTGGACAAATACAGAATCCTTTACTTATGAACCTAATCGTATATTCAAATTTAAACATAAATTACCTACAAAACTGTGATCACTTTATACAATTGTAATATGTAATATGTTAAGTCCTACAAATGATTCGAGGACACAAACTCCTGTATATAAAAAGCAAAATTCTGAAATGATGCATATATAAAATTGTGCTTATTTAAGGGTTTCGTGGTTGGTTAAAAGGTGAAGTAGCATCATCGGCAGGCCTCCCATGGCTGCCACAGTGAAGAAGTATATTCCTGAAGGATTAAGTGAGCTGTATATGGCAGGTGTTGAAACAGATTCCCTCCTCTGTCGTATTCTCATCCAGTCACATCCAGGTTTGGCCTTCCCTTCCCGAACAGTGACTAGTGGTGACGGCCTCCATTGCGGCAGACTGGGGAACCACTTGGTGAGACAAGGCAGTCCGGATTACCAAACCCACTGCCACAACATCACCTCCCTAACAGGATAACAAACTCCATAAAATAATCAAACTTATTACAACTCTTAACCCCTGTTTAATACATTTTGCTCTGCTTACGTGAGCTGGCATTCACTGCTAACTGAGCCACAAAAGAGAACAGTCTTAGAACACTAGAGAACACAGGACAGCAGCTTGTGATGCCTTAATATTGGCTTTAATTGGATTTGTAAATTATGTGGCTAAATTAACACTTTCTGTGGCTCTGTGACTTAGTGAAATGTGTAGAAGGAAAGAAAAAAGAAATGAAAGTCTTAAAGTTAATTAATCGTCTGTGGCCCCAGCTTAATTAAAGTTTCCCAGTGTTTGTAGTTAATGGGTGGATTGATGGAACAATGGTATGAACGCCCCCTGCTACCTCCAGAGTGAGTCCGCTGAGAGTTACGGAGAGGAAGATTTCTGAGTCGCTGATTAACACTCACACACACCAACTCAGATGCCTTCACATGCTCATCAATTGCACGTGCTTATACACTGCATTTATGTGCACGTATGCAAGCACACACACATACACACACACAGTCCCCTTCAAACTTCCCAGTCACAGATACCCATTACTTCCCATTGAGGGTTTCACATTAATTAGCTGGGATCAAAACCTACAAATCCCTCCACAGAGAATTGAACTAAACCCTGCCTCCATCATCTATGCTAGGTCCCATGACAAACACACACACACACACACACACACACACTGAGCATGGCCGTATGAATCTGCAAGGGAGCATCAGGGCAAGAAAGAGCTGCTGGGCCCCTATTAACCCTGTTCCTTCCCTCTTTGTGCAGCATGTACAGTATTGCCTATTATGGAATACTTTCTTTCCCAGAGTTTGCTCTGTGGTAACCTGATTAAATACAAATTCATTTTTAAATATGTACCACGGCTAGATTTTGACACAAGGTGTCACAATTTTAGGTACTCAGGCAGGACTCACCATAAAGCAGCAGTAATCTAATTGTTTTAGCTACACATTGTATAGCACACTTAAAATATTATGGCTTCATGAAGTTGATACTGGTAACATGTTAGCAAACAGGTGACTATTTACATGTCAAGCAGATACAAGTTCCATCATTCACTCTAACTGACTTCTGATAGGTGTGGGACACATGTATACATGAATGCGCCTGCCTATGAACAGAAATATAAATATATCAATACAATACAATTCATACAGTTGATGTATACAATTCATACAGATAATATTTAGCCTGGGACAACAAAGAAATAGTGAAATGATTCACCATTGCAATGTCTTTTTAATCGCTCTCCACTAAGAAACAATATGAATACCAACGCACAGGGGATGGGCAGTGGTAGCTCCCCTGTAGCTCCACCATATTTCAAAACCTGGTTAGTATATGTCATTTTTTAAGAAGCTTTTTCAATGAAAACATCTTCACACTGTTGAACATACAGTTAATGTATGTTCAACAGTGAGTGTTGAGAGTGTTGAGCGTGAACCAAAACAGTAAAGTTGCAGGCTGTAAATACGAAACAATAAGCTGTTTAGAGCTGAAGGGAAATGCAGAGTCAGGTGATAATTCTCTGTGTGTTCATCCAAGTTACCCTTTTCATTACTGTATATGAAATTGTTTCTATAAAAATATTGATAACTTTAAGGCTTTATTTCAGCCACTATAACATCTACAATTGAGATATTTCATAAGAGACAACACAGCGAGTGTGTTTCCAATTAAAGCATACCTCAGAATGAAAACCAGGCTTAGTTACAAAGACACTGCCCTCATTTGGTGTCAAGGACACAAAGCAAAACAACTTTTAAATTGTTACTCAATTAAATTCTATGCTCGGAATGTGATGGCACAATGTTGTCTCCTTATTCCAAAACCGGTTATATATGAAAAGGTTAAAAAAAATCAACAGCAAAGTTTACCCTTTTGATTTACCTGAAAAAGAAGTTCTAGTTATTGTAGGGACACTTCAGAAAACTCTATAATGAAATGAGAAATGTGTTAATATATACAAAACAAGGACACGTATCATTTATTACAGTTTATATCTTAACATGTACATACTGTCTCTTGTATAGTCTCAGCAGGCTTTTGGTTTTCTCCCTCCCATGCTTTAGAAGAGATTAAATGTAGTGTGGCACCGACGTACCCATGAAATAGGCTTCATAATCTCTGAATGAAATTTAAAAAAGCCCATGGTTCAAGAGTTAAATCATTTCTCAACAAACTTCTGAATAACACCACTCTCAGTAGATCTTCAGGAGTCTTTCAGCAGACGTGCTGAATTCCTTGCAAAAGGAACGAACTTAAGTCTTTTAAATTGCTATTTTAAATCAAGCGTTCTGTAATTCTGCAGACATTTGTGGCGTCTTATCACATTTGCGTGGTGATGAACATGACTGCCAAAACTGCTCATTAAAACGGTTGATTATTTTAAAGAGGTGATGCAACTCAGAGCAACATCATAGTGTGTGTGTGCGCCCTGCGATCACCTTCAGAACAGGTCGAGTGCGCCCTCTGCTGGCACCAGCACGCATAAAGTGCACCTCTTGACTTTGCTTAGTTTAAATACAATGAACTGTGTTCTGTGTATAAAAAGCACTTTCCTGATGCTGATCTGCAGTATGTGCTACCCAGAAGAAGAAGTCATTGAAAACAGTCAGAATAACAGAGCATACTCAGCTTTTTAACAGGTTTATTGACATGTGTATAGCGATTGTCTGTGCACCGGACAATTACAGAAGAATATGATATAAAATAATACAAAACAGCTGTACATAACACAGATGTATTTAAAGGAATGCATTATTAACTGTGAGGTTTTTATGCTGTATAATACGTGTCAGCTACTCACTCACCTATAATAGGATGAGTTCATAAAGTTCAGAGGTTGAGGTTTTGCCACCTGGAATTAAGGTCAACCGATACATGTGGTATAAAACAAAGTTAAGGAAGAGCTAATGATGTTACTGGTTGTATTAAACAACCCAATGCCACGCTAAAATACTGTAGGCTATCTAAAAAAAATACTCTGATACTAAAATCTAAAAGTAAGGGGAAAGGAAATTGCATATGGACATCTATGACCCGAAGAGGGTTCAAATGAAGAATAAAACAAAAAGAAGAGTAAAGATTAACTAAATTAAATGTCAGGTCATAAACTAGAAGCCAATCAGGGTGCTGCAACGACTCTTCCATCCACATGCCAATGCCGTTACATTTATTGTTTTATATATTATATTCAAAAGCAGGATTCACTGGATTTGGCGTGCTTAGTAAAGGGCAGCTGATCGAGATGTTTATATAGCCTGTTTCACTAGACCCCTTTTATTAAGACCCGTATGTGATCTACCCTACTGTATGCACTCTAACATTTGGCCTTTACATGAGATGATTAATCTGACATTTAATGCGTTTTTTTTTATTTAACTGTAAGTATCTTCTACCAGGCTTCCTTCAGGCCAAGTCAGCTGTGAATCTGAAGTCACTAATCCTGAGCTACAGTAATTATCAACACCACATCAATTCACCGCACTGTATGGAGTTTAAATCTTGTATTTAGACATCAAACGGAAAATACAGTATTTTGAAAACAAGCAGGCCAACTTTCAATAGCTTGAAATGTTCCATGATGAGTCTAAATACAAAATGAAAACAAGTGTTTGACGCGGTGAAGTGGTTTGGTGGACAGTATTAGCATAGTAGTACAAAGTGGGATTTGATAGGTCTCATTCACAAAAGTCACACCTCTATCAAGTATGAGGATTTTGTTTTTAGGCTCACTCTCTCTGTTTTTTTCTTTTTCTTTTGGAGAGGTCTTCCAAAACAACAAAAAAACTGAAATGCTGCAGTTTTGACAGCCGAGAACTCGGAAGACATCTTGGTCTGCGACAAACTCTCTGAGCATGAATAACAGGTTGGCGATCAACCGTGCAAAGTTTTCGATTAAGTGTTTGTGTAGTGTACATACTGTATGTGTACGTTCAGCACATGCAAGCTAGACACAATTTCCGCGTGAGTGTGTATTATCAATTATACGTCTTGCACACTTGAGGATATTATTGAAAGTATTTGACTTTTCGAGCTAGTTCACCAAGCTACACCATAATATTCAGTTACAAAAATAGTATCACAATATAGACCATTCAATATGAGCACCAGGGAAGGCTAAATATAGCCTGAGTATTTGGCTACATTCATTGTCTGAGCAATGTCTTATGGTAGCAGTGTGTTAAGTGTGTGTTTGTTGGACACAGTGTTGGCAATGTTTTCTCACTCACAAGCTCTCCTACATCTACCACACGAGAATATTCAGAAAACATACAGAACTTGCTTACACTGAGTAACAACAGTTAACTAAAACCAATTATTAGTTAGAAAAATAGTTGTAGTTTTTTTTTTTAAACACTGAACATCCAAAATAATTCCTCCCGCTTCCCCAAATAAATCCCTCCCCATTTCCTAACAAAATAGTTTTCTTTGAAACAAACAAACAAACAAAAGGTTAACTTTTGAGGTTATGCAAGGTCAAACCTTTTTGACACTCCACCATACAAACAAGGACCCTGTTTAGCATAATTCAGTAACCAGAAGTGTGTTCAAATGAACAAAACAGCCGCGACATGTCCTTTCACGACGGCAGCTGCAGCCTAAACATGCTCATTTCTGTTTAGGCTGCTTATGCTTCTGAAATGAGTATTTAAATACATGTTAGGTGTTTAATCACTGATTCGGTTCTAGTGCTTTGGTTACATCACACACATACTTGGATCACTGGTCTAAGACCTAATATGGAAAGAAAATAAATCATGACATTGAACACGCCTCTGGTTGAGCCCTTATCCTGGGAACCATATCAGCCATGTTTGAAGTGACCGCTAACACTTGGCTAAACATAGCACAACATCTAGCTTATCTATGGGAGTGCTATTATTGCTGTAGAGAGTTATGAAGTGGATTTACCCGGTTTTTTCCCCAGCCCTTGCTTATCCTTGGGTCTGCTTGATCATCAGGATAAGATCTGGCCCTTACAGGTGAATTCTTTTTGATTCATACAGTGCGTAGTGTTCTCTTTACTGCTTTAGAGATAATCAAAGAGTCTGCGTGCTTTCATTCCAATCTAATACTACATAGGGGGTCTCATTTATGGGGTCTCTCTGCAAAGATTTCACACTAAAAAGGCACACATGAAAACAAAATATGAAAAGTGCATGTGATTTTACACATGGTTCATACATTTCCCTCCTTGAATCACATCACTAGGAACTAGAAATGCTGAACAGAAGCACAAGCCTCCGATCTCACCTTGTAACCTCCCACATTTACAATAAGGAGTTCAGCTGGTGATTCAGGAAGGAAAACAGAGTCAGCATGCAAACAGAAATATAAAGAGACCTGATGTGAAATAAAGGAGAAGGTTGATTTTGCAGGAAATGAGGACAGTTAGCTTATAGTGTACGGTGATAAAAAAGGGTCAAGCAGCATCGTTTAAACTCCTGTGTTTATACAGTTTACTTCTGAGAACCCTCTCCTGTTGAAGGTTGGGTAATGAAAGCTAACATAGTGTTAGGTTGGAATGAAAAAACAGCAGACTCCTCTGTGATGGAGGACTGGGCACCATGTAGAGTTTACAGTAAATACTGTCCACGTAACAGTATTGATTATTCGGTCATGTTTTTTCATTTATTCTCCAGATCTTATACCATCAATCAGCATGAAAGATAAACAAAGGAAAGGATTATTCAGCCTTAGGCTGCACTCAGTAACAACGTTGGACAGTGTTTGTTATGCACACAGAATGTGTGGCTTGAGTGCAAAACACACATGCTTTTATAACGTGAAAATGACTGACACTCCTCATCTTTACTGAACACTGATCAACGTTTGCAACATGAATGAAGCTCGGGCATGTTTTTTTGTTCCTGTGATAGTGGTTGCTGAGGAGTAGTGGCTAGTCAATGGGGCCCTGGAAGATGAGCCGCGTCCAGCCGGGGGAGCTGAGGGCAGTGGAGCAGAAGGGGCAGATGGGTCTGAAGGCATGCGTCCCGTGGGGAAGTGGGGTCTCAGCCCAGTACCTGCATGTCCTCTCTGAGGAGACGTGGCCGCACGGCACAAAACCGTGAGTGGGAGCTCCAGCGTCCACGTACACAGCAGGCTCACAGCCCAGCCACAGGGGCACGTAGGGCCCCACGCTCCTGCACAGGGGACATTCTCGGCGGACTGTGGAACCTTCGCCCTCTCCCGGCTCCTCCACTCCCTCAGATCTCTGGCCCCAGTCGTGGCGTCCATGGACATGGCCGCAAGCGAGGTAGACCCATGGCTGACGCTCTTCAAGGCTGAAGTAACACATCAAGAGATTGTTAGTATTTTTAACCCTGTGTGAAATCCTGGCGCTAAAAATTCTTAAAGAGTTTGTTGTTAAACTACTGAACATAGCAACTGTAGTAGCAGTAATATATTCTATATAGGCAGGCTACTGGAGGTAAAACTAGATAAAGATTCTGAGAAAAATGTAGGGGATTTTTGAAAAAGACTGTGGCTCCCACCTGTGGCTGCGTGGCAGGCTGGGGAAGGCCAGTGTGCTGAGGCCAACAGGACACTGGGGCCGCGACGCATTAAGTTCCTGGCGAAGTGCTTCCAGGTGACGCAGGGTTGGAGAACGCATGAGCCCCTCACCTGTACGCCACAGCAGGGTGGCACCACACAGGTCCACCAGGGAACCGTCACGCAGTGCACTGCTCTCACCCTCCGCCTGCAGAGGTTGATACATGCCAATAAATAAGGAGTCAAGTCATGCCAATAAAGCAAATTGAATTGAATTGAATTGATACACAGACAGACACATGCTTACAATCCAAAACCAAAAATAAACCTCACAGCCTTGATGGTGTGGCCAAAAAGCAACATGGACACGGTGACACAGTCAGTGACTCACCAATTTGCCCCGGCTGGGCCCAGAGCGTGTTTCCCGCAGGGCGTAGACATCACCACAGACAGAGATCTCCCTCCACAGACCCTGCTTGGGGTCCTCTGGAAACCCCTCTGGATGCATCACTAGCACCCCATTGGTGGTCAGGCCGTCCATATGCCCATCAGGGTTTTTCCACTTTGTTGCTTTCTCCTGTGATGGCACAGACACGACGGCATTCAAATCACTCACAATCAAATTAAACTGATTTGCAATAGGTAAAAAAGAATGCCAAACCTTAGCTTTATCTTTTTTTGTGAGGTTTATACGCTTTTAAAATAAATTTCTTCAATACTGATTCTGAAAATACACCTTTTATTAGAAACCCTTGTTTGCTGGATCATCAGTCTACTCACCCCTAAGAAGATATTTTTGGAGGAGTCAAACCCAGCGGCGTAGATGCGTGCAGTGTAAGGTGGGTTGCGTTCACACACCACTCTGCAGGCAAAACGTGAGATGGTGCTGGGAGCAATGGAGGGGTCCTCCCCCTCCTTTCCACCTCCAGAGGTGTCTGTCACCACAAAGTCAATGGGACTTTCTGTGGAGCGTCCAATCTGCAGGACACAGCACAGAGACAGTCCAGGAAACTACCCATCAGAACGAATGCTTTTTAGTGATATTCAAATCTGCTATTGCTACATATAACTACTCAATAATCAATAGTCTTAAATTCACACTAACTGCATGTAGGTTTTTGGATTTTCCCCAACCTAAAGAATTGTGAATTCTGAAGAATTTCCCACATGACTGTGGCTTTTATTGCTGTGGGTGATTTGGGTGAAAGATACGTCATGATTAAATAAATATCTGATACTATTATAAGAGCATAACTTTGTGTATAAAAATAGACTTTCTTGGAGATATTCCACACAGGTCTTTCTTCTTCTTTCTACTTCATGGTCCTAGTTCTGAACAAAAATAATCTACCTACTTTGGAAGTTCCTTTGAAGACATTATATAACAGCATATTTCGGGAGAAAAACAAATCTAGGATTATTTTTTGCTGCAAAACCAGCCATTATTGAAGGAGGATGTATAAAGAGGTTGACCCCGTTTCCTCTTTGGTGTATTACCTGGAACATGTCTGTGTTGTTGTCATGGCAGTACTCCACCACCACTGTCTGGTTGCGGGACAGCGTGAAAGAGATGCTGTGCTGCCCTCTACTGTGGACAGCCTGCGACAACAACGGCAAACAAGCAAGAGTTGACACACTCCTCTTCTGGAAAAAACTTCTCATTGTCATGACAGAACATTCACTGGACTGAACCACAGCGTTACTAAAAAACTCATAAGATGTGCCTACATAAATAACTGTAAAATAAAAGTTCCATATTTTGATTTTGCATGTGCTTGCAGAATGTGACCAATGACCTAGTGGAGATTACACATTTAATTTAGCTTACATTTACTATCATCATGTGTCATTTTCCCTACAGTCAAACATCCATATGTAGGCAAGCAGGCATGTGCGCGCACACACACACATACACACACACACACACACACGCTTAGTCATCCTTCCTCTGGTTCATTTAGAAAAACAGAACAGGGACTCACAGGAAGGAAACTAACATTACACACTGATATGACATACAGTGCAGTAACACATACACACACACCTTGCTGTCCTGTGGTGTGTTGAGGATGTGCACAGCGCTGGGCTTGACGCCGTTGGCCTTGGCCCTTCGGTACAGAGCAAAGCGACTCTTTCTGCGCCCACGGTCTCCGCTTGGAAGAGAGCCATTGTAGCTAAAAGAAAAAGGCAGACAAAAAAAAAATACACAGGATGAAAACATGAACACGGACACAAGCACATCAAACACAGATTAATCTGGACTGGATCACAACTCAGAGACGACAAGTTTGCGCGTGTTCATTCCAGTTCCTCGAGCTTTATTGAGAAATGGTGGGGAAAACAGTTATCTCGCTGTTTGCACACTGTATTTGTAATCTGTCATCACATGTGGGAAAGCTATAAATAAAATGCCACTGATGCTGCCAAGATGTCTGAGGAAATAACTGCAATTAGAGCATAAGCTCGAATTATTTTGTGCTTCTCTACGGCTATGTTGCCGCATATTCTTTTGAAATGTATTAAAGCAGCAGACCACTCGTGATTCATATTAAACTGCCGAACCTCAATGAAAAGGACAACTACCACTTGACCTAACTCTCATCGGCTCGTACTCGGGGCTCATGCTTCCTGAATAGGAGCGCAACAGAATCATTTTCACGACACCATATAGCCTTAAGTGGCCCATTCAAGACTCTGAATACTACTTGAAAGGTTTGTGTTCATTAATAGACATGATTTCAGATCCCTTTTATGAGAGTAGTACATAATATTATCTAGATCTTTTGTATTTTATAAATCAATATCTTCTTTTTTTTTTATAAAAGATGATTTTGTGTTTTACTGAAAATGAGTGTGGTGTGATGTTAAATCATGGCTGGTGTTGGGGCTGACTAATTGCTTTTTATGCTGGGTTAAACATTGTTTTCAGTTTGAGTTCATGCAGAAGTTTAGGCTTTTTACTAATCAGCAAGGCATGGTACTGATTAAAAACTATTCAGAGGATACCCAGCAGGCAAGAAGAATTTGTGTGGGACAGTAACTGTCTTTACTGGCCTCCAGACTTGATCAGATCAGAGGACATCTGTTCTGGCTCTCTTCTGATCCGTCTCACAGTGGCCTCGCAGCTTAGGCTAAAGAGACCACTTCCTGCCTTGACTATGTTTCTACAATAAAGCTGAAACTATGATAGATTCATCAAGCAGTCCTTCCTCAAAGATCCAATCAGAGACACTTATGAAAACTGATTAAATTAAATACTTCATTAAATGAAAATGCCAAATATAGGCGTGTGCCAAAAAAAAAAAAAAAAAAATCGGTATAGCAATATAACGTTTACATTTTTCCATGATACTGTATCAATATTTCAGCCCATCATATCGACACATAAAATAAAAAAATAGCACTTTGATGGGTAGCTCAATGCTAACATATAATGGGAATCTCCAATAACGTGCTAACGGACATTTGCATCGCAATTGAAAATACAATCTTAAACATAAACTACACATTTTGCGTCACATGCTTAACATCATGAGTGACATACAGTGCAAACATTGAGCTTTGTGTGAAATAAAAAAGAGCAGCAAACTTCAGTATTGTCTTGATCTGCGACTCTGCTGCTTCAGCACAACACGCTGACGAGCTACAGCAACCCCAAAGGGTCAATATTCACTCAGAAAGACAGCTACCACTAGCTGTGTCACTGAACAGTTATTAATATAACATGATGTACTTAGACTTGGGTGGAACACAGCAATTTATATTTTCAGCAAAAAAAAAAAAATTATGTACCTTTTTTAAAAGACTTTGATAATATTTTTTCATAGTTCTGTTATTTTAATTTCCAGACTGAAAATGTGCTGCAGAATTGTGCTTTTTTCTAGCTTCTGAGAACACTTTCTCACAGGCATTTTGTATTCATAGTTGGACAGATATTGTGATGTATCATTTACGATTGTCTAGTGATATATCGCAGAATTGCTGTATTGTGATATTATCGTTATCATGAGCCATGTATCGTGTAACATGTATCGTATCTTATCATGAGGTACTCTGCAATCCCCTCCCCAAGCCAAATATCTGCAGGTCATAGCTTTTAAAATGCCCTTTCATTTCTTCATTTTACATCATTACAAATCATTTTAACACAACACTCTTGGCTCTACAGACTTGTAGTGGGCATTTGTTATTTCTGAAATAAAGAGTATCTGATCATAGGACAATACAACTGACAGATTAATTGATAATGAAAATAATCCTGAAGCTCTAATAAAACAAAATAGTGTACTAGCAGAATTGTTCAGGTGGACTAGAGCTGAAACAACCACTCAAATAATCAGAAAAATCAAAAAGTTATATGAAACCATATTTAATCATCAATAAAGTACATTTTTAAGCAAAAGAACAAAAACTGCATTGGTTTCAGCTTCTAAACTGAAAATATTTCCAAGTTGTCTTTGTCTTCCATGATAGCAAACTAAATGTCTTTGGGTTTTGGACTGTTGGTCAGACAGAGCAAGAGATTTGACTATGTGAATTCGCAATTAATTCTCACTAACAATAAACTTTACAAATAACTGGTAGATTAATCTATAATGAAAACAACTGTTAGTTGCAGGCCTATTCTTAACATTTGCATAGTAAGTTTCGCTATTATAAACTGTGGTTTTGATAAAGCACAAGTAGGTAAGTTTATTTTGAGTGTAAAATTACATTGCATCTCAATACACTTCACAAAAAGACACCTTTCACACCGGTGTAACAATGTAACTACGTGCCTAAATAAAAAGAACACATAATGGAGAGGTGTAAGTATAGGAGATCAGCCAAACAATCTCTAAAGAAAGGTAAAGTAAATGTACAATTGTGTGGTCACTGCCAACATATGGCAATTTCACAAAAAGCAGTTAACATATGTTCACTTATCTTTTTTCTGTTCTGTGTAATATCGCTTCAAAATCTGAACTGAAGCTCAACATACCACTTGTTAGTAGAGCTGCACAATTAATTGAAATATTATTGAAATTTCAGTATGGCCAAGTGCAAAGACATCACAGAATTTTATGATGAAGGTGAAACATGACAAAACAACACTGTAAGTACTATAGTGAAGTAATATAGTGCTGCAAAGATGCCCCTGACTACAAATCTTGTTCTCCAGATGTAAAAAAAAACATGTTTGTTTGGTACAGACCCCAGCAAATGTCACATAATGTAGATTTTAATATTTTTTTCAGTCAAAACAAAAACTGTGATGCAAAAATAATCATTCCCATGCACTACAAATCATATTACATATCTGCCCAAGTAATCGCAATGTGATTTCTTTACTATATCAAGCGGCCGTGTTCACAATCTAACCACATGAGACACAAACCGAACAGGTGGCAGTGAATTAAGATAGACAGATCAACATTTTTGCCCCGAGCTGGAGCAAAACACAAGTTAGAGAAAAACAGTGGATTACAAAACTTTGGCGTATAGTTACTTTTTTATATTATCTTGATAAACCTTTTTTTATTTATTTCCACTGCTCATATTATTATTAAAAGTTTGAAAATTGCCTTTGGTGGTTAAATGTAAGTCTAAGAGTTTGTTGACATTATGAATATTTAATGAGCTACACTTCTGTGAGTCTCAGGACCATTATTCATTTCCTGTGGCTAACAACCCTACGGCCAGATCAGGCCAGGCTATCAGGCCGGTTATGTTACCTCGAAACGCCTTCAAAACAAGGCACATTGCAATATTTTATAAATGTGGAGTCCAATCAAAGAAAATGACAGAGTTCTCCCCACTCCCTTCAGTGCCCTGTCTGTCAGTTGAAAATGGACCCTGGCTGACAAGAGAAGGACTGGGTCAGAAAAAGAAGACACATGGCAGACGATGTGAAATGGGAATGTGGATAAGAGGGCACGAGAGAGAAACAATCAGCTTGTGGAAAGAGAAAAGGTTGACAGTAACAGAGACAGAAAAGAAGTAAGAGGTTATCATGAGTATTAGAGACAGAAAATAAAAGCTAAATGAATGAAATGAAGCAAAGGGCAGGGTGCAGGGAGACAAGAGGGAGAGAGGAGGCAGAGAGACCAGGCTAGGCAGAGGGTCCAGGGTAAAGGCTAGTGCCAGAGCAGCTCCACAAAGTATGATTTGCCTTGGCATTGCTGGCCTGCCTCATGCATGTGCGTACATCTAAAGCACAATATGAAATATTCACTTCTTCTGCCCCTCGAGACACAGTTTATTTTTGTTGAGGGCAAGCCACCAAGGAGGCCTGCCTTGGTAAATGTCAGCACTCAGCAAAACACTGGGTGGCTGGAAGGGAAGGAAATGGACAGAGGCGGTGTTAAGAAGGGTTACGGGTGAGATTAAAAAAAAGGCGTGGGAGAGATAAATACAGAGGACGAGAGGGGGGTTTGCATAGCGATGGGAGTGGGTTATGAGTGAGTTGAGCAGCACTGTACATGATGTCCAGGCTAACTAAGGCAATGAGTGAAGGCAGGCAGCCACTGCAAAGATCACATGGCCCGCAGTGAAGCAGGCATCGACCACACGGGGCATGTGATTATCAAGGCTGACAGATGCAAAGTTAAACCACACTTGCTCTAAACAGGCCAGGAAAATATGATATCTGACAGGTAGTGGTAGAAAGTACATCCTGTTCTGACACCGGGTATCTGCTGTGAAAAGTAACCTGCGGGACATTTGGGGACAGATAAACTGGTCACAGGCCTGTATCATTAAAAGTCCCCCTGATCTGGGTATGTTATCACCTATACTACAGTTTCTAATAATGTTAATATTGACATGAATAGTATATCGCCTACCACTGTAATCAGACTCTGACATTTGTAACATACTGAAGATGGTATTTCAGTTAAAGCTATATATGTTTTTGGCACATCACTCAGCCCTTGTTCAAAACCACGGAGAGGATACCTATTATAGCCTGGAAGCCTGTGGCAGATCAAGATCAATGCAAACCTCGATCACTACAGTTTGAAAGTGACCTAATGCATTTTCAACCCCCAATGAAGCACATTAAGTGTTTAAATTGCACGACCAAAACCTCGCAGTAGACATTAAAAGATCACTTCCTCAGTCTGGCGGTCTGAGGACGTAAAGTACTGCTCTGTTCAAATAGCCAGATGATGAGGAGGACAACTAATCAGTATTCTAATGCAGACGGGTTACAGCCTCCTCACTCCATGTTCAGCCAGAGGGGAAGAGATAGGCCATTAGGTCAGTTATCTTTGGCATACACAGGAAGCTCTATAGGGCAAGAGGGAGGCCTGTGTAAGCCTGGATATGACTGTGTGTGTG
>JAPMOB010209175.1:0-22092 GCA_029875015.1 Lepomis gibbosus
CCTGAGGAAGAAGAAGACTCATGAACTCAGTGTTTTTCACAAAAAAAAAAAAGAAAAAAGTCATTGCCATGATTAGAACCATCATCACTGCAGGTGGAGACAACCCCAAGTCATGTAGCACCACCATTATGAATAAAAATCACACCACAGTTAAAAATGCTGATGAAGTTGGTAGATACGTATCACTAAGCACTCTGCTAGAAAGTCATAGTGGAGAGGCCAGTTCAGGGCAAAACAAAAAGTTCAGGACGTAAAGTGGCAACTGACATTTATAGGCCACTTAGCATTGGTTATGTAGAAAAACAAGATCAAGACAAAGACAATGCCAGACCACATATGGAGAACATTTTAGCTATTTAATTTCCAGCAATATGCCATGTACAAAATGAATGTCCTGGATTTCAACTTAGACCAATGTCCCAAGTGCCTTTTGCATAGGCTTTTGTAACTTTGCAAAAGTTAAAAGCAAAACACATAAAATATTCTTTCATATATCTTTCAGCCTTTTTTTTGGTGGCTGTATCTCAGATGGTAGCACGAGTCAGCCATTAATCGTAGGGTTGCTGTTTCTCACATTTTGAAAGATGCTGAATATTTCTAATTTCTAATTTACTTGTTTGTTGATTTATAAAGGTCAAACCTTGTAGTGACTCAATAGCAGTGAATAAATCATCATAAGTACTACCTGTTGGTGGATTTATTTTAAAAATACTGGTACCAGCCAGAAGGAACCCACATTTGATCACCAATATGAATGTGAATTTGTTTCCACATAGGCAAGTGTGTATGCACTTCTGTGTAAGTGCAAGTGTGTGTGTGTGTGTGAGAGAGACTGTTGGGGTTGGAATGTGACGTGAGAGCACTAATCAGAACCAGCTGTGGCCAACGGTGAGATTAAAGTTAAAACACAAAAACAATCAGCTGGGATAAGTATACTATCGCTATGGGTTACTGCCCCCATCCCAGCGTCTCAGGGGGAGAGAGAGACAGCGAGACAGAGAGAGAGAGGGGATGGATAGATGGATAGATGGATGGATGGGACTCTACCCAGCACGGCTGGCACAGACCCTCTGATTAAGAGCTCCTTTGTATTCTCTTTGATCCCTTCCTCTCAGTGGTGAGTCTAGTCTCACCACAACATGCACATGACACACACCGACACACTAGTAAGGGCCACGGGAAGGGCTCTGTATATGTAGCTGTGTGTGCGTGTTCTTATATTTCTGCACTTATGGGTCCCACATGTCCTCTCAGAGATAGAAACACAGACACGTTAGTTGGTCATGTTGTAGTCCTCACCATTGAATAGGCTTAGAATTAAGATCGTTCTGTGGCAAACATTTATAAATAAGAGTTAACTCAAGATGTACTCACTAGCTTTTTTCCAAAGCTTTTTAAACAACATCTCACGGTCTTCACCAGCGGGTGGAGTTTTCTTCGTTTTCATGGAGATCAGTTATCATCACGTTTAATTGTCATGTGAAGGATGGAACTTTAGTGATAACAGGTGAGACTGAGACAGGTGAGACAAACATCGTGAAATGTAGTTGAAAGCTCTGGCAAAAGCTGGGAAGCAGACGTTGAATGAATTGAAAATACGGCACAAATAATTTAGATTAGAATTTACCTAAAAATCTAAATCATATAAGTTGAGCTGATCTTGCCGTGTCATCCAATCCCTGCAGATAGGAATGATGGACAAATGTACTTAAAAACAACAAGTTGCAATAAAAACTAATTTTGTATAAATTGATGATCTGTCAGTCTGTTCTATATGACAAGTTTTTCAGTTAGAGCTGCAGTATTAGTTGGACTTTGCATTTGAGACCAGATATAGCCTGTTTTTGGATGAAACCAAACGTGCTGGAGTCTGTGTGTGTTTGTGTGAGAGTATAAGAGGATTGAGGCCTGTTCACAGCTGGGGGTGCAGAGCGGACTGTTTCTGATCATTCCCTCTGTATGACCGATTGGCTGATGAGGTATTAACTTGCCGCTGTGTTGTTTTATGTGCCTCTGTCGGATTGTGTGAGGACGCGCCTCCAAAAACAGCTACATTTTCTTTCCTTGTTCAACACTGCCAAGACCCCCTTCCTCCCTCCCTCCCTTCAACTCTGGCCTGAAAAACCTCCCCCCTTATCTCCAGCTGTGGCATCTGCTGCCGTTTTGCTGATAGCTTTTTTGACTCTCTATCTTGCGTTGACTTGCACTTTCTTTTGAAGTCTGGCCACTGGTGTCATCGCAGAGCACAGCTCTAGTCCCAACAGCCACACAGTCAACACCAGCAGAAGAAGGCTTCCAAGATTAGGCTATACACGTGCCACTGTCTAGAGACAAAGCTGTCTTGGTCAAGTATATTTAATTCAGTGACAAATGTTAGTCAAATGATATTTGATGGGTTCCCCTTACAAGAATAAAGCTCTGGAGAAAACACTGCCAAAATAGCCACATTTAATTTCACATACATCATTTTTGGCATTGAAATTGTCATTTTTAAAGATAAGCCACTATAGATTAGCACAAAATATTTATCAACTGGCTCAGATCAGCCATCTTTTAAAAGCCCAGATCAGTCAAACCCGGCAGTAGTTTCAATTTCTTCATTGGCCTCTCTCCAGAACAGCATTATCTACACATCACGCCGGACAAAACCACCTTGTAAATAACCATATTACTTTACCTAGTGACATCAGCCCCAGAGGGAAAGATCCCCAACATTAGAGCGCTGGGGGATTGTGTCGGGGGCGTGAGAGGTTAAGACTTGTTGAATAGCTGGTAGGCGTCACACAATGAGGTGGATTAGGCAGCACTAGAAAGGGCCTTTAGGGCTTTACTGGGGTGTTCAGCAGCTTACAGCGCCTACAATAACACTGCAACAGTGCACATCCAGCTGGGCTAACTGGGGGCTGGCAAAAAGGCTAGCATGGAGGGCAAGTGGCTGGCAGTTAGGGTCAGATGCAAGGATGCTGTGAAAAGGGAGGCAATGTAATTATGTAAAGTTTTCTGATTGAATGAAACTGAGGAGTTAGTAATGGGTAAAAAGAGGCAGTGCAGCATTTTCGTACAGATCAACCTGGATGCTCCTGAAGGACTCCACTGAGGAGTTGGCGAACAGCAGCAGTGCAGGCCTGCAGAGGAGAGGTGAGGCTCAGTGTCAGCGGCTCCAGCACTTGTCTCTGCTTGCCTGGAGCCGTGGCTGGAAAAATGATATCATTACAGATGACCCATATTCTTACAGATAAACCCCGGCATTGTAGTGTGCCATAATATTATATATACATATGAAAAAAGACATTGTGCAGAATTCGACGACTCTATCAGTTTACTTATTATGGATAGTCAGTGCTGTTTTCCTCTTAAATGATGATGTTGTTGTTTAGGGGCTTTTTTGTTTGTGTGTTTGTTTTTAACATTATTATTGCTTTTATTGTTCATTGTGCTATTATAGGTTGCAACTGCTAGTATATAGTAACATTTAAATCTTTCTGTGGAGACATGTGAGAGCTGTAGGGTTAAAATGAAAAAGCGCTCTTCCAAGAAAGTATCTATGCTGGCCTTATAAATCCACACATTATCTTAACCTTAAGAGCTGTGTGAACCTACAGTCCTCACCTCTGCCGGGGATTACTGTAGCATTTCTGCCCTGTGTAGTGTTGGGAAATCAAACAGGAGAGGGGGCTGAGGGTGGAAGGGGGGGACGGCTGGCTGGGATAACATCGCAGAGTGGCACATTGCGTGTTAGCTGGGATAATAACAGTGTGGTTTGTATTAGGTTTCCTGAGCTAAAGTAAGAAGCTCCCACTTCCTGCATGCCCTCCGTGACAGAGACAGTATCCATATTTGCTTCTGAACATCTGCAGGACACACACGCTGCGGTTTAATGTCAGTTCAGTATGAATTTGAAGACTCTAAGCTAATTAAAAGTCCCGGTCATCTCAAGGTCACTGATGTGTTCTGCAGTTAGTTTTTTGACAGACAGCAGTGTGCAGTTCAACATCATCTCGAACTATAGAAAGAATTAATAGCATGATATTCTGGCACAGTAAAAACTCCAGCAGTGGAAACTGTTTTAAACTGTTACCAGAACGAAACTGTCGGTCAAAATAGATTACAGCTACAGAGAGCATCTCAGCTTTCGTTTTAGTTCTTTATTTACACAGGTTTTTAATGTTAGCTGGCCTAATTCATTCACCCCAAAACATCTCATCCTTTATCACCTTTAGCACTGGTGTGTCCTCACAAAGTAGTATGCAGACCAAAAGCATTTAATCATCTCGAGGTAATGTACCAGTGTATTTGCTGGTTGTTTACTTTGTAACGTTAACAGCATATTTCTACAATCTCTGTGAAGAAGATAAAATAATCACTATCTTGATAACTCCAGTTGTACAAATCTTCCTTATAGCTTTATAGAACTATATGCAGGCTGATAGGCCAAACTTATCTGGTCATCATCTTGGTACCGGTACCTGAGTCCACATGTCTCCACCAACGCAGCCCCCTGAGCAGTGCCGACTCTCCTGAAAAGCAGCAATTTTATTACATTAATTTCCTGACACATCCCAGCTGCTGTACTTCGCCTACTTCTTCTGTCTTTTGCTACAGGTGTCAGATGGCATGTGTCAAATGATGCAACGAGGCCAGTGTGTGTTGCTCATTAAGCCGGAATTATGCTTCTGTGAATATGCCATGGATAACAGAGGAGCTGACAGACACACCTATCAAAACTCCGCTGGTCATGCAGAACTGCACATGAAACAAGCTGTTTGGTTGAGCGCTCTCATGTCGGGAGGCATGTTCAAAGCAAAGCAGAAAAAACATTAAGGTAGTAAAAGTTGTACATACAAGTGTGAAAGAAGCAGCCACGTGAGCGACTGCCTCGTCTGCGTGCTGCCCAGACGAGCATGTTCCATGCAGTAGCAGTAACCATGTGCGCTTTTGTTCCCATGTACGGGCATGATCAAATCCTGCTCTCAATTTGTTGATGACAGTCATATTCTGTCACGGATGCACACTGCTGTACATTCACAGGGCGTCGACCACTTTCAGCAGAGCAGCCAGGCAGCAGCAGATTAAATACAGCTAGACGCCCGATGGACGTCTCAATACACTACATGCATCACAGTCTAAAGACTGTGCTGCCACTTATGTGCACGCCATTCTGTCCATATATCGACCAATATGGTTTACAGCATGTAATAACAGTAATAGGTTCCTTATGGAACCAGAGCAGCCTGGTCAGTCCGCTGTGAGGGATGTTGAAGGGCTGGGTAGCAGCGTGACATGTCAGAGGAATGTACTCCGACACCCACAGAATGTTTGGAGCAGTAGTCAGTTTTGCTGTGTCCCAGAATAACTGATGTCCACTGCTGCTGTGGGTTAATCCCACAGATGTGGACTTTCTCTGCTTACAACACAGACGCAGGTTCCTAGTGGTCTGATGAGTAATTCATGGTAACAACAAGAAAGGAAACTCCTGGGATCCCCCTTTTTATTTCCGCTGTCTGTTAAATCTGTTAATGATGCTGTAAATGTTTAGTGTCCTGTGCACCTTTGACTGCCATGTACATTTTTGTGAATTTAAACTTGTCTCATATTTCCTGTTTAATGTCTGTAATGCTTGTTTCTGTATCATTTGCAGTCCATAAGAAACATGAGCAGTCAGACAATCAGTTTGTAGACCGACAGTTCATCCAGATTATATAACCCACTTTATTTAGAGGTAAAACTGTAAGCGAGTTCATCTGAAATATTGGTAAATAATCCCGTAACACAACTACAGTAAGTACTGTGATGGAGGCAGTTGGGTAAAGTTTTCCTTTCCAAATAAATTCACCTGGGGTTTTATTTACAACCTGTCTGATCATATAACTACTTATGTTTCTTCATCATCCCACTTTGTCTGATGTTTTTAACAATAGGCCCGAAGTACAAGTGGTAATAAAGTTGTATTGTCCTTAATACTTTAGCTTTTAGTTACTGGTTTTCCATACACAGTTGGCATAGTGCAGCTTAAACATATTTTCCTTCTTTAATATGACACTAGTAGTTGCCCTTAACCTTATCAATGAATAGGGCTTTTTAATACTAGTGCAGATAAAATACCTGAGTTTCGGTACCAATCAATACCAAAAGAGTTGTTTTTTGATAGTTTTCTTACTTACTGACGAGCTTAAACATGTTTTTTTTAATCCCTTTTCTCAAAATTTCTCAAAACAAGCTAAACTGCTCAAACAATGTTTAATGATGTCTTAGCACAAGCCACCATACAAGAAACATGCCAAAATAAAAGAAGCAAAATTGGTAGTTTTGACCTAAATCAGGAGGTGTCGAAGAACGAAGAACATGCAAACAAGACCTGACAGACCTGACAGACCCACTTTTGGTGCTTCACAGATTTTATATACTTGATGCCATGGATACATTTTATTTGATACTCAAACATGATTAAGGTTTGATACCCAGCCATCAGTTTCTTTCAAAATAAGGATCCATCAGAGACAAGTTGTGCAATGTGGACACATGGCAAACACCGTTCTGTTGTTTGATTAGCTCAGCTCGATGTGGTTTAAAACAGATCACCTCATGGCTCCAACTCAACTTTCTCTCTCTCCCTCTCTCTCCCTGCAGAGCTGCAGAGGGAGGGCAGCATCGAGACCCTTAGTAACAGCTCGGGTTCCACCAGCGGCAGCATCCCGCGCAACTTCGAGGGCTACCGCTCCCCTCTGCCCACCAACGACAGCCAGCCACTCAGCCTCTTCCCCACCAACTTCCCCTAGAGTCCCACCTCTCCACCGGCAACAACCACCACCATCCAGCCCACCTGCCTGACTCCTCCATGTCTGTCCACACAGCATCATACTGACACACTGACGTGTTGAACTGAAACCAAATCGTGTCACAGATTTGTCTTTCTTTATACAGAGTGTTTTGTGTTTCTCTCATCTCATACAGCTGGTCACAAATCAGTGTGCTCCCAGCTACATACAGTATTAATATTTAATTTCTTGGGGGTTATTTGAAGGTTGATATTTTTATGAAGCTGGCAATGACTGTAGTTTGTGGAGATTTCATTTTAAATTTGGGCAAGATTCTTTCAGTGTTTACCGTGAAATTGAATTCATCTCAGAGTGAAAACACCTAGTAGACTTTTGAAAACTGGTTTCTTTTAAGGATAACAAGCTATTTAAAGTGTGATGGGTTGTGTTCTTAAGTGCATGATTATTTTGATACAGCTTGTGGTCTGGGAGGAACTTCCCTAATTTTCAAGATTAGATTTTTAATAACAGACCGGGATCAGGGCAGCACATCTATCGAACCCTGCTTGTTACCTTGCCGTGGTGTTGAATCAGAAGCCGGTTGACACAGACGTTGTTGGAGACCAGCCGTTCTTTCCTCTCTGCAGCCGATGTCTGCTGTTTCCTCAGCTCGCCATCATTCTTTGTGAGTGTTTGAAGTTTTACGGAGTGCCTATTGTCTGAATGAGCCATAAGAAAGGGAGCGCAGATGAGAGGAAAACTGTTTATTCCAGTCAGTGACGTGCAGCAGCTCCTTTTCCCTCCGTGTGTTTGTTGCTGCTCTCATGGCCTCCTGCTAAATGTTTTTGATTAAATTTGGTCCACTCATGCCTTTGATTTTCATGTAATTACATTTGACAAAAGATGCAGTAATGAGATGACACTATTACTACGTTGCTGAAGTAATTTAGATGTTTACAGTGTAATTGAGATATGTTTCTGACATAATTTAGATATATTCCCTACTTGGGCTTTCCAGAGAGTAAATTTTAATTGAGCAGAGAAATAGAGGCTTGTGTGCTTTATTTTGTACATTAGCAACTTTTGACCAAAATAATTTTCTTTCCTGTAGTTATAGATAATGTATTTTCCTTAAATGTATAAGCTTTGCCTGTAGCAAAGAAGATTAACTTTGATAATCAAACAAACTTTATTAAAATACACTTTGCCTGTTAGTTTGTCCTAAGCTGAATGTTTGAAATGGTAAAAACTGAAATGCACTATTAGAAAAGACATTAAATGATAATAGTAGCCACATGGCTGAGTGTTGTTGGACTAGCTGCATGTCTCGATGGCCTGTCTTTGATGGCCGGTCGCAGAATGTGGGCATAAATCTACACATTTTCATTCAGAGCAAATGCTTGTTGAACGTAAGATTTGATTTGTAAAATACTGACTTCTTTCCCCCAACATTCATGCAAGAAAAAAAAAACATAATAAAACTTGAGGAAATGAAACTGTCTGTCTTTTTTCTTACTCTGATTGCTCCTAATTGTGCCGTTCAGATTTCAACCACGGCGGTGACCATCAGCACATAGTACCACTAGTAATTAGTACCATATTTTTTAACAGGCAGTAAACTGTTGTTAAAGGGACTTTTTATGGGCGACTCTGGCTCTTTGTTCTGAGAGAGTGGAGAAACTAGAGGGCATGTTTGTTTCTCTGCTAATCAGCACAAAACTCTTATACACAGATTTTTTTTAAATGAAGTCAAAAACATTGGATTGAAACCATTTGATCTAATTCAAATTAAATTAGATTAGCGGTGGATTAGTCCTTCTATGCTTCTATGCTTATTTCATGTCATCAGTGTGTTCATAAGCTACTAGTCATAAAATTAAAAAGGGGTCCTTGCCAAGCTATAATGGAACAAATCCATACTTGAAGAGATGGCCAGAAAACATTTGCACAGACAATTAAATGAATAACTTCTATAACATTTTTAATTAAAAACAGTATGCCTGTATTTCCAGCCACACATATATTTAAAAAAATTAAATCATTTACAGTATGACATGGACAACAGAATGAATACATAAAACAGAACCATTACAAAATGTGTTTATTTGGGTTTATATGCAAGACTCCTTTATGAATAAAGTAGAAATTAAGCCCCAGCTGGCAGCATGAGTCTCTGCCACTTCATCCGGAGGAAAGTTTAGCATTATGCAGCAATTACAAGACGAAAACTACAGTTTTTACTTGGGCCTTTTTATTTGATTCCATCATGTTATTACAAACATTTTACAGCGTTTTAATATTCACAAAACCACAAATTATAAATGTGGAGAAAATGTTCTCTTTGATCTTCAGGGCCACTTTAGAAACTTTAAAAAAATAAATATTCAAAATAACAATATGGTTTACATTTAACAAGGGTGACACACACTAAAAAACTGAAAATTAACAGCGTGTCAGTTTAAAATTTATTTGTATGTTTGATCTTTCGTAACAAGTAAAAATTGATGGTCATAGCACTAAATGGGAAGAACCTGACCACACTTATGTATTAATTATGACAAGACATTTTGAAATGTTGAATGTTGACTAAAGCAGGAGTGTACTCCAGCAGTAACTCAGAAAGAGGTGTGTTATTGAGTCATTGAGCACAGCAGTTAATCCCTACTCAGTGATTCAAGTCCCTGTGGACAAGAAAATCAGCTCCCTGAAATGTAAATGGAGCAAACTTTTAATTCCTAACCTCCTGCTAGGAAACATGCAGTGGAACCTACAGGCATTGACTCCAAACTTTCCACAAGAGAAACATGGCAACAAACTGAAAACTTAATTACTAGTCATCTTTAGACTAATTGAAGGTCCTGAAACAATCAAATACGCAGGGTGTGATAGTAACACCCGAATTTAGCATTGCTTCACAACAAAACATTAGCATTAGCTTGATTAGCAAGCAGAAATGATTCAGAGGTTGGACATTTTAACTGGAAACATCTCATATCTGACTGGAAGAAAGCATGCTAACACACTGATGCTAGCAACTTAGTGTTTGCTATGTTAAATGCTAAATTTACTTTAGTATTTACTATGCTAAAAGCTTGTACCAGTGTACAGCAAGAACACTGGCAGCCTGCGTGATTTTAATGAACCCTGTGTTTGATTTGGACTGTATATTAGGAAGAAACTGAGTTATCATTAACTCAGCTAATATGACCAGGTTCATTTTTGGAGCAAAATATAGTTTGAAGTGTACACAGTAGCCTACATCATCCATCATCAACCATTGTTTAATAAGTTACCGACTTAACTAGACAGAACTTTCCAGACCTCCTGCTAGCTTCATTTCTCAAAAGAAACCAGCAGAAAGATCGCCCCGTGCTTTTGGACCTGAGGGAACACATTCAAATGTTGTTTTCTAAGTGCCGAAGCATATAATTGTGCTGCTAGCTAATCTTATCCAAACTGTGAGATCTCAGTGGCCCCCGTTTACAACATGACCACTCTTGTTTCTGCTGAGACAAGCAGCACTGAGGTAAATACATCCCAATGCAAATTAGCAGGAACATCACTTGTAGCAAATTGCTACTTTTGGTTGTGACTGGTGACAACACTGTGGAGTGCTCACCCTCTGTGAAAGACTGTTTTTAAAAAAAAAAGTTTAAAACAACACTTTGTATCAGATGTCCCTATTTATTTAATCTGACATGTAATTATGGATTAATTTTCCGTGTAGCTTTAACCATAAGAATCATGCTAGAGGCCAGTTATCAGAAATCATGCAATTCAGAAATCAGCAAAATGTAATTTTCTTTTTGCAATACAGAGTGCAATTATACTATATACTTAAACAGTTTACTGGTATATTAGTGCAGATTGCTCAGTATAGGAAAATCAGTTGGTTGTGGGAGCTGAAACGTAACAGCTATAATAGCTTACAAATGTACACAAATTTTCACTCATTCACTATTAGAAATTTGCCTTAACAAAGGGAATTGTGTTGTGACCTTCAACAGCACCCAGAGAGAGAGAGAACACACGCAAACATGGAGGCAGAAAAATTTACTTGGATGGTTTTTTGATTTAGAACTTTCTTTAGATGGATGAGAGGTGGCCATTACAAATACAATATTTAAGGGAGAACTACATTTATATACTCATTTTGAGTAAGAAAAATTGTCATTGAAACACACCATAATTCATGGCATTCCAAAATTAGTAATGTTGGTTTCAAAAATTCCAGAAACAAAAAAACCCCACTATGGACAGCAGCTCCAATAACAACATGGAAAAGAGTGGCCATTGACCAGAATACGTGGACTCGTCACTTTATAAAACTTAACTCTATACAAGACATTCTGAATAATAATTTTCTCTGCAGCCCTGTGTGTGGTGGAACTTACCTTCAACAGTCACCGCATGTTTTACCATCACACCGTCTTTACATTGAATCCTTAAACACAGCCCAGTCTGCCCTGTGAATGGAAAGACAGCTGAGAAACACAATGACAGCAGGAGAGTTGGTTTGCCTGGCCTGAAGCTCAACTACATTTGATCAGATGTAGTCCTGAAAAGGTTTAATTTTTAATATTGAACTTGCTTGCATGGCATGTGAGGTGGTGAGTTGTGAGAAGGTTAGAGTAATCATGGCTTCTCTGGTCAGATTCATTTTGAGTGAAATAAATAAAATAAACACAAATAAATATTCCATTTATGGAGCATCCTGAGATAACTTGTTAGACCTACATAAGTTACAAAAATGACAATCAATTTCAGAGAGGTATGTCATAAAGAGCAGATGTTGTGCAGCCATTGATTTGGATGATAAGTCATTGTCTGTGGTTAAAGGTGCTTTCAGCTGCAGCAGAAAAGGTACACACTGCCACAAGGCCCAAAGCCATTTTAGGTCCATGCCCGAGCTCTAAACCTAAAACCCCCATTAGGCTTCAGATAGATCAAATAATAACTGTAAAGGAAGACTTTAATATTTCAACTATTGTTCAATTGTACAACCATAAAACCGTAAATCGGAATAATTGTCAGATTTTACTCATCATAATCATTTGTAGCAGATAAAATTATACCAAAATTTACATTTTGGCCTCTTTTACAGGCACCAGAGCCCCTGGGGGGAGGGTGGGCTTGAGCCACATTTACAGTGCCATGGCACAGAGGCTGCTTTCTCACTAAAACTCATCACCAGTGTGTCAAGACCTATTCAGTCCAAGACAAAGCCAGGGATGTGCACTTTGAGCTTAGTGTGCTGCTGTCCGGTTGGATGCTGATTAGATGTGAATCCGGAACATGAGCGGGATATTTCTGGATCAGCTTCAGTATCATCCGCCATATTTATCCTTCAGGAGACACATTAATCCGTGTCGGTTAATAAAACGCTTACCTGTATGCTGCAGAAGAGGAAGCGGAAATACTTACCGAAACTCTCATTTTCAGGCATTTTAATTAGCCCACATTTAGGCTATTCTCTGAGAGCAGAATAATCTGATGGGCGACAGGTGGACGCGCTTGTTTGCATTAAGATGAAGTCTGTGTCCCCTCCCCTCTATAGCCAACCCAGTTAGGACCAAAAGCGGCATTAGGCTGCATGAGTTAATTTGTGCTGCGTCTTGAAGCCGCAAATTATTACATTTGAAAGGAAATCCCACCTTCGATATGTAACCTAAATCATCTTTATCGCTATAATTGGAACCTAGAATCTTGTTGAAACTTGACTGTTTTCGTCCTTTTCTAAAATCTCAGGTGTCCGCGTTTTAAATTACCGTTGTTACAATAACAAATTCTGCTTATGCTGGCGTTTGTGTTTTGGTAATAATTAAAAGAAGACTAAAATGTGACGATATAAACTAACTGTTGAATCGAAATGAAGACTTCTCCTGGTCCTGACCCTCCTGTCTTGAAGTTAAATAGTGGGTATTTTGTGTCATTCTGTTGTCTGTTATGTTGTAGGACTGCTGATGCATTGGGTTGTGTTTCCTCTCAGTTCGTCTCCCTGAATGAAAGCAGAGGAGTATTTGCCTCTCCCTCCGGCCTGCAGGTAGCCTCTGCTCCTCTGCTGCGCTCCTAATATGATCCAATGTTCCCGGTTGAGCTGCTAATTCAATTTCTCCACGCTGTCAGCACATCTGCAAAACACACAAAAGATTATTTTGCTGGTTTGAAAAAAAAGTGTCCCAACGAACATAAAATTGTAATAAATATTGTCAGCTGGTTACTATTAAAAAGACGGTGCTTAAATGTTTCCGGATTAAGAATGAGTTGAGAGCTTCTCCTGAGCAAAACACAAACACAGTATGAGGAATAGCTCTCTTTCATTTGCTTGGCAGAATTTAAAACTGCGTGTGGACATTTTTACTTTTAAGACAGAAGTGTAAACAGAAGCTTAAAAATACAAAGAAGTGGCAATTCAAATAAGTGCTTTTTACAGTTCGATTTGCTCAGATTAAATTAATATATTTTCAAATTATTTTTTGCGAATCAATATAGAAAAAGATCTCTTAAATAAATACGAGGAATACAAAAATAACACAACAGGTTGTTTTCAAAATCTGCAAATTGAAAATCTCTTTTTAAACGTAGTCGCTTGGGCAGAGGCCTGTTTATTTATGCAGAATAAAAGTTATTTTCGGTTCATCAGTTTTAAAGACCCACAACATTTAAAGAGGTCGTTTTCAGTCCGCTCATGATGCGTGACAGTGTTTTTAAAAGATGATTCAATGTGATCAAATTTGTTTTTCTTATTTTTTTTGTTGGATGCACAACATCTTAAACAATAGCCTACTCTAATATCTTTATTGGTGATTTACAAATCATAAGTCTGTGAATACAGGAGGCACTGCTGGCAAGGTCACCTCCAACCAGCAGCCCTTACAGTTTAACAGGGCAGATAAACTGTACAAGAAACAGCTGAGACTGTAATGACAGTAGTTAATGTCATTGTGATTTGGAAGCACACGTCACATCCAGTGATTGTGTTTGTCATACCTGTTATCACTGGATGGATACACGCGCGCGCGCGCACTATTCATTCACCTGCCTCCATAAGGATTTCTTATCAGCGGCTCGCGAAGTGGGGTTCAATGCATCCAAAGGTCCCCGAGTATATAGCACAGTTTCATCAAAATTTAAATAAATGAAAAGTGTTTAAAAAAATTAGACAACGTATGAAAATCACTGCAGTGTTAAGAGTCAGGTTCAAACTTTCCGTGAGGCTCTGTGAGACCTGATCAGACTGTGGTCTGTGTGGTCTATGGCAAGTGTTGGCTGCTGTAACGCCTGTGGATGTGACAGCTCTGTCACTCTCCTCTGGCTCCCCTGGGTAACTACAGCGCCCCCACCTGGCGGTCTACCTGTCGGTCAGACGCACCTACAGCTTCCATACAGCGCAGTAGCTGCAGTTCCAACAGAGAATAGGAGGGTGTAACAGGCTTTGGGCTGGCAGGTTAGTAGATATGAAGGGCTGCAGTTTATGATTGAGTTTGTCACAAAAAAACATTTGTTTCATAGAACAGGTAGGCAGGTTACTCTCAAAAAGCATCTCTTTCACTATTGTTCCAAATAATATGATAGTATGGTTCAGTGTGTGTGTGTGTGTGTGTGTGTGTGTGTGTGTGTATGTGTGTNAAGGAGAGGAGGAAGAGGGTGGCTGCTTGTAGCAGCACACGGAGGAGAAGGGAAAGTAAAAAAGGAGGAGGAGGAGGAGGAAGAAGAGGCCGCTGGTCGCCGGGTTTCCATGTGACAAGGGGAAATATGAGGGACTTTGACAGGTCTTAAACGGTCTGGCGCCAAGGCCTCAGTCTAGCCGCTAAATATAGCCAGAGAGATGATGCCGGGAGATGGGAGGAGAAGATGGAGAGATAAAAGGAAGAAAGGAACAATGTCGAGGGGAGGAAGAAAATAACAATACTCGATTATAGACGAATATGGCGCAAAACTGTCCTGTTATGTTGTAATTAGAACGTCTTTGGCCCGGATCGCTGACACAGGGGCCAAATCACCGGGACGGAAGACGCTTTTACTCACAGTTTCTCATCCGCATCTGCATTGCATTGAGCGGACGGATCAAGGACACAGAAAAGCTTTAGTCAACTTCCTACCGTATGGAAAGCGTCATGCAAGCAGTTTATTCACTTTAAATAAAAGCCCAGCTTACAGGGTGACAGACAACTCAAAACCTGAGCTTCCCCACCGGCTTGTTTTGACTAATTTCTGGGTATATAATATAAATGTGGTCAGTGGTATAAAATATGTAAACTAACAACATATGAGAAAACTGGGGTTTGTAGCTACATGTTTCCAAACATTATTATGCACATTTTTTCCAAGACCTTTTAATCTCCGTGACGATTGCTTCTCCTCCACATCCCAAACTGACAGCCAGGACGCACACATTCCCAAAGTCCTCTAAGGAGCATATTTACAGTCTGCTTGCATTAATCCCTAACACAGAGAATATGTTAATCTATCAGCACAGTGCCCCTTCTATGTAGATCTTCCAGCAGCTCCGAACAGTCCTCCCTCGGCTTAATGACTTTTAAATGGCGCTTAATGGAGATTTCTGTACCGTTGACGGCACAGAACAAATAAATGGTGACTAATTTGCACAAGCATTGTTGATACAATTATCCAGTTGAGTATTCCGGCAGAAAAACCGTTATCCACCTCCATATGTTGCTAATCTTTTTTTTCTCCCCAGTAAAGCTCCATGCATGCAGCTCCAAAAGTCTGACAACCCGCCGCCGCTCCCACTGCGCTCCTACATCTCTGTCATTTCATAAATCTGAAGGTGCAGCATTCCAAACAAGTCAGCTGTCCGGCCAAATTACCACAGACACACACCACAATATAACGCTGAAGGAAACTGTGAGGCATGTGCAAGACATTATTGATGCTTTTACATTCTCATGTGAAGTTGATGCTCTCTGGCATTTCTTTCCAACACCTGGCTGACTGAAAATACTTTCACACTGTCAACACTGACTCTGCTGTTGATGCATCCACTGTGTGAAACAGTTGATGCTCCAGGGACTTGTGTCTGATCTAATGTGTTTTCTAGGCTACAATGTAAAAACTGTTTTGGCTTCATTCAGGTATAGTGCGCTCTGTTGTGCTTAGCTGCTCCTGTCTGGCCTGTTGACTCTTTACGCATGGCTGTAGAGAGCTAATGGAAGCCGAGCAACAAGTGTGTACATTTTGATTTGCACATTTTGTCTATTGTGTGGCTTAATTTGATTGTTTTACAGTCATTTTGTGGAATTTAATGCTTTGATAATAACAGTTTATAAATATTATTCAAGACGTTTTTATGGCCAGTAAGAGTTTTGAATGCCTGTCAGCGGAAGCCGCAGAGACACGGCGAAGTTCCAGGGGTTAATAGGAAATGCGCAGTTGTCTCTGACAGTCTCATTCAGAAATATTATCACTTTTTGTTTCAGTTTTTGTCGAAGTGACGCTTATGGCCCACATCACCGTCCTTCCTGCCCGGAGAGAGCAGCTGTTTATCCAAAAAGAGAGAAAAAAAATCCCATCTGACACCGAGTCATGACCGAGGCAGAAAAGTGGAGCGGAGACGCAGATGAGGCTGCTGAGGGGGCCGGAGGGGCTCACACATGCAGGACTTCAGGGTAAATATAAAGAGACAAGAGATTGTTCTTATTGTGGCGCATCAGCCGACTGGCGCCGAGCGGCTCTTTAACAAACTGAGTCCAAGTTAATCAAGAGCTGCGGCACTGGGTTTTTCTAAAGAGCTCAGCAGAGCGGAGTGCAGGGAGGCTGGTGCCCCCCTCCTCCTCCTCCTCCCCCGGCTCCCGGAGTCCCGCACTGTCCTTGGTTTGACAAAATACAACCTGTCGGAGATTACACGCTACCACGGCCTGCCCTCAGCTCTGACTGAGCACTATAAATCATCTCATCGCTGCGACTGTTTGATGTGGAAATGCAAACGATAGGCACCACGACGCCAAACAGTAGTATAACAGCAGGAACAATACAACTGCACGAACAACATTTAGGCTCATCTAAAAATAAAATATCTTAATATGCTAGAATCTCCAAGAAATGTAACTTTATTTGCGTCTAAACAAGGAAAAGTTTGTATCGAAGTCAGCACTCACCGCTTTCCTTCTCTCTGATTTTTTCTCTCAAAATTCATTCATCACCATTCATCTGGTTTCCTCTTTTTATTTCCTCCACGCAGCATCTGGGTTTGTCTTTTCCAGCCTTTTCTCTTTATTACGCCGCTGCGGCTGCTGCTGCTGCTGCTGCCTTCCAGTAAGCTCGAGCAGGAAAACGCGCAGATAAACGGCTCTCGCATGAGGAAGCCGCGGCCGTGTGAGGCTGAAGTCAGTAGCCTATACACACAGCTAACATAGTCTGAGCTAGTGTGAGGCAAATCCAGCCTAAGCGTCAAAACAGCCGATAACATGGAATAATTACAAGTCTGTTATTATGGTGAGCGACCGAGAGAGCAGCAGCTCTTTGAAATAAATCTCTCCGGAATGCAGAGCATGAGCTGCGAGTCGTGGATTTACTGTTGTGAGTTGTTCTAAAAGACAGTGGCAAACGTAGAAAAGTGGAGCTGTTCCTCTGTATTAAGGTGAGTATTAAGACAGTGAGTCTGTGGACAGGTTGGTTCTCCGGAGGCGACATTGTAAAAACGCAAGCCGAGAGAGGTGATGCCTCCACCGGCCAAGAACTGAGGGCTGACCCGGTGTTTGGCTTGGAAATGGGGGAGGGATTTCCCGATCTTTCCTGTCATTGGTTAATATTTTATTCTGTTGACATGTTTTCTTACTGCTAATGCTTCCGACACCTTCTGGCCCCCCCTCCCGCTCCTAGAGTCTGGCCGGAGCTGTCAGAACCACGCCTATAGGGGCCCACAATTGGTCCAGAAAGCGTAAAATCAGCAATCAAAGGGGCTTGGTTCATTAGTGTTGGGGATGGAGGCAGGAAGGACATGTGAGATAGTCACAGATCTGCAGTGAACGGGGCCACATCTCTCCAGTCAGTGTGGGATGACTGAAGCAGAGAAACTGCTTATTTATCTGAGAGGCACACAGCGCAGCCGGGCTCTGCCTTCACAGCGCCGCTTCCACTGAAGGACTCGGCGGAGGAACCAAAGGAAAAGCACATCAACAGCGACTCTGGGCTATTTTCTTCACCCTGTTAACGCGCTGTGTGTTTGACAAGGTGCTGTACTCTTCTGTACCGCTTTACAGAAATAAACTGCTCGCGAAGCGCGGACTTACACTGGCTCTAGTTTGGGGGAAATACCACTAAAATATCCATTATTTCACTTCGGTTTTTGTGGATGCACCGATGAGAGATCCAGTTTTTACAGGGACTGCAATGGCATATCACCCTTTCCACGCACACCGGCCGACCGACTTCCCCATGTCCGCCTTTCTAGCGGCCGCGCAGCCTTCCTTCTTCCCGGCGCTCAGCCTGCCTCCCGGGGCGCTTACCAAGCCCATCCCGGACCACGGCCTGGCCGGGGCGGCGGAGGCTGGGCTCCACCCGGCCCTCAGCCACCATCAGGCGGCTCATCTCCGCAGCATGAAGAGCCTGGAGCCCGAGGAGGAAGTGGACGACGACCCTAAAGTTACACTGGAAGCCAAGGATCTTTGGGACCAGTTTCATAAACTCGGGACGGAGATGGTTATTACCAAGTCCGGAAGGTAAGATTTCCTCAGAACTAGAATTCTTCTCATGGATCTAATTCTTTATTTACTTTATTTAAAAATGGCTGTTAGTCTGTATTTATGCAGAGAATGAGCCAAAGCTGACAAGTTTGGAACAGCTAAATTCACGTTATTAAATGGCAGCCTGTGCGTCAGGCCTTTGCTAGTCGGTATTTGTTTCCCCACCGATTATTAGCCTGTTCCACGACTAATAAAAATGGATTAGATGATGCTGTTATAACAAGTAGTGTTTTCCTCGCATTTTACACTAAATATAGGTGATAGATGTTTTTTTAATGGAGGTCCCGTACACGTGTACACATTTGACAGTAAAACTGGCTTCATTTATCAAAGTAACTCAATGAATTAAACGTCAGTTTATTTTTGAAATATTCCTGATATATTTCCAGACTGATACATATACATATAGTAGGCCTACATATTTGGGATATTTTTGGGGAAATGTGGCCTGAGCTTTAATCAGGTTTTATCTCGTGAACTGCATTCTGTACAGGCAGCACAGCTTCTGGGTTTTATAAACAGGCTGTCACTTCAAAAAGCAGGGACGTGAAGTGGTGTGGTCATAAATATACTGCTCAGCTTTGTAGTGTAGGGCTTGGACAACACACACATAACGCAGGCGGACAGACACCACACATACACACACACGCACACACACACTATGGGTTTGCTGTGGCCTAATTGCTTTTAATATCTGACAATTACAATATTTCCTCCTGTCAGGCGGCATGTCAGCGTCGCCTTCTGTGCCTCTTTTGCCAGATTTGCTGAGGTCCTGTGTGATCATCTGATGCTGTGTTTTGGTTGAATCGCGGCGTGTTGACTCCCTGTATGTTTTTCTCTGCAGGAGGATGTTCCCTCCGTTCAAAGTGAGAATAAACGGGCTCGATAAAAAAGCCAAATACATCCTGCTGATGGACATCGTGGCGGCGGACGACTGCCGCTACAAGTTCCACAACTCCCGCTGGATGGTGGCGGGCAAGGCCGACCCGGAGATGCCCAAGAGGATGTATATCCACCCGGACAGCCCGGCCACCGGAGAGCAGTGGATGGCCAAGCCTGTTGCTTTCCATAAACTTAAGCTGACCAACAACATCTCAGACAAACACGGATTTGTGAGTACAGAGAGGTTTTTTTCTCTCTCGCCTGAGCAGAGACGATTTTTCATATTTACATGCTGCATGAGGTGTTTGCTGTTGGAACAGACGGGGCAGCGTGTTTTAGGTGTCCTTAAGTTCAGATGAAATTTTTATGAGGCATCTGGGGAAAGTGGGTCGTTGTAGCAGTAAAATAATAATAAGAAACAGCCAGGGGTAAAATGCAAATAAATAAAAACACAGAAAGCACATGTGCTGAATCCAAACTAAACTACTGAAGGGAAATGATAACGCAGGGTAAATAAAAGTGAGCAACGCTTAAAGCGTATCGAGCCAAGATAATATTTAGCCTACTAAAAGAATGTAGGCATTTAAAGATGAGCAAATGTTGTTGCTGTTGTTGAACGTCTTTACGTCCAGAGCTGTTGACACTTTGTCGCCACTTGACTTCCCGCTGCCGCTGACATACACAGAGCTTATGTTTCCCTGTAGCAGAATAGATATAGAAAATCAGCCTGCATTTTCTCCTGCATCCATTTATCCAAACCCAAGCTCGGCCATAACCACGGCTGCATTATACATCCGGCTCTTTTTATTCTTTATTTTTAACCCATGTTTTATTGGGATCAAAGTCAGATATGATATTTGGATGAAAAACAAACATCATATCTGAGCTGACTGTATGCAACGCTGTGGGATTTAGTGGTGTATCAAATCGGGTCACAGAGAAATGGCTTGAAAAGAGCTTGAATGACCGAGCTGACTGACGTGTCTGATATCCCCTCCAGCCTGTAGCCTTATAGTATGAGTATAGTATATAGTATATGACGTATAGTATTGTACACAGTGTATAGTATGGTATATATAATAGCATAGTATTAAGTAAATAGTAGGCCTGTAGTTTATTTTTGTGGTGTTATTTTGTTGCAGTATCTGCATGTTTAAACTACAATATTTCCCCCTTTTTTTAAACTATGTAGGCTATTTAATTGACTATTATTTCAGGGGTGCGATAACATGCACAAAGATGAAAAAATATCGGAACAAATTATAAATGTCTGAGGAAGTCCATCGGAGTGTCAGACAGAGTGCTCCCGACTGGAAACAAATTTAACATTTACATGTCAGTCTAAATTTGCAATCCCTCACAGGCAGGATTTCTGTTCATACAAACGTCTTGTTTACACACGTATGTGCTGCTTATGAACATGTTTAAGTCGTATAGGCCTAAGTCAATATCTATTCAATTTTTATCTGGAAATAGGACTTCATCCCCATGAGCTATTCGTGGTGTTTGATTTCCGCTTTATACCTGGCTTATATGTTTTGTAATTTAAAAAAATATATTTTCAATGTATGTAAAGTCTTTGATGTTGTGTAGGGCAAAACAGACAGGCCCTGAAGCTATAATTCCAAGGTGGCGGCTTGTGAAGTGTCTGTAGTCTAAGTGGTGATAAATATGAAATGAATGAAAGAGTGGAAATATGCAGCTTTTGTCCCCATAGAAACTGGATCAAATCCCTTTTTTTTGCTGTGGTTCTGAACCCTCATGACAACATGTGTGGCCTGGTCAGGTTTTTCCCTGAGCCCCGCACTAATTACAGACAAGTCTGCTCACACAGTAATTATAACAGCATCAATAACAATGCGCTGGATGATCCGTGTCAACATATTCTGTCTAGTGTCGAGTTTTAATGTGGAGGGAACATCAAAGGGAGACATAAAATACCCTGATATTTACTCCAAAGCTGTGTGTTTGTGTGTGTTGGTCCAGACAATCCTGAACTCCATGCACAAGTACCAGCCCCGGTTCCACATAGTGCGGGCCAACGACATCCTGAAGCTCCCCTACAGCACCTTCAGGACCTACGTCTTCCCGGAGACGGAGTTCGTGGCTGTGACTGCGTATCAGAACGACAAGGTGAGTCACTGTTCACACTCAACCAACAGACTCTAATATGGCTGCTTTACTTTGCGTAATAAATGTCCTACATGTGTCCCCTCCCCCCACCACTAACCCCGAAGACTTAATCTGATTTTATAGGTCGCCTAATTTCCCTGCAGAGGACCCACATGTCCCACTTGATTTTTAATTGTCGTTTTTGCCTGGACTTGTGGGCGTAGCAGATATTTCTGACCATGGATTCAAATTTGTAGCCAACGTGTTGTGTGTTATCTGCTTTTCATGGGCTATAACCTTGACCAGAAGAGAATAAATTAGGCGTATAAATTGGGAGAGCGTGTTGTGTTTGGTTGTGTTGCAGCATCAAACATGGCAGACGTGTGTTCTTTTTTATTTTTTTTTATTTTTTTGTGCTCTTCAAAATGACACTAACAGCTTCCGTTTGGAGATTTAAGAGAATGTTTGACCGTTTCAAAACCCACCATATTTGAAATGAGTAGTTTTATATGTGTATATTTGATGGCATTATTATAAGCCTCTTCGCTGACTCTTTGTCTTTCTCCATAAAGCTAATTGGAGCTTGTGTCCAGGGAGGCAGGGTTGTGTGTGTGTGTGTGTGTGTGTGGGGGGGG
>JAPMOB010209175.1:30769-68543 GCA_029875015.1 Lepomis gibbosus
GCACCACAGCATGCAGGCCTGCCGCCCCCTCCTGGACACTGAGAAGCAAGAAGACAAGTCCATGGCTTTTGTCTAGAAGAGCACAGAGCCTGAGTTTAATCTGGTATTCATGATAACACAAATTCAATGCAAAGTTCAGTCAGTTTGCCTGCTTATGTTGTGCTTTTTGATGTTTTTTCCTCTTTCAGACACAGGACAGTGTATTATAAATAATGTCAACACTAAGCTTTTAAACTAGAATAACATGGTTCTGGTACATGTAGACTCACACTGGGACAGAGACACAGTCAGTGGACATATTATGTGTGTAGGCAATCCTTAACATTGCTAAATATATTATATTTGACAAATTACCTTCACAAATAGGTATTTCTACATGCATTTGGACTGTCCACTTTACAGGACCTCAACGTCTTTTAAAATCACTGATTTATTCAGTGTCCTTGTTGCTCATTCCAGTTCAGTGTTAATTGGTGTCAGAACCTGTCCCAGAATGCACTGTGCAAGGCCCCGCCCATCATCTTGAAATTCATGCTTTTCTCCTATATTATTTTTAATAAATATATCCATATCAGAGTTATACTGCCCACACAGCACCACAGCATGAAATGTTTTACATTTCAGAGTCAGATAATTACGTGTACATGTTTCCGAACTTATGACACATAATCCAATTTGTGCAGCAGTGCCTACGCCAGCAGAAGGTCACATCTTAACCAGAGCTACTTCCAAAACAAACAACCACTGGGTGGCACACTTACTTACTTTACAAGTGCTTCATCAAAAACTTTATGATGAATTTTATAGCTATAAAATTAAAGTAGAACAAACCACAGCAGACACAATTCACAATCATCCACATCTGAGTGCAATTAGAAATAATATTTCTGGAAGACCAATATTCATACTTATGTCTAAGCTCATGGGTTTAGCAAACAGCATGAGTCAAGTCAAAAAGTGTGGCTCTCTTCATCATTTCAAAAGTCAGGAATGGACATTTTAAAATTTGAAATTAAAACATATAATTAATTTAGACTGGAAATCTAAAAAAACCTCAATAAATACATTAATATGAACAATGACATAAATAATACATATCATTGAAAGGAGAAAGGAAATTTAAAAAACATCCTGATCACACACAGTTTCAAAGTTTCAATAATCTGGAAGAGTGTGAGGAAGAGGTTTTGTATGTGTGTGAGTCCACTACCAAAAATCAAACTTTTAAAAATATGTTCATATAAAACTAAAACATATCTGACAGATCTTGTTTGCTCACTTCTGTCAGACGACAATACATACTTTTACGGCTGACTATAAACACTGTAAATCGTTAATAAGAGATTAAAAATGAATTATTGTTGCTCCTGTTAGTCTTGTGGGTTTGACAGAAGACTAGTACTGAAAATTCTTTTCTGCTTGGTTGTGACAATGTTAAAGGGACAATGTGTAAGATTATGGTCAGAATTGAATTTAAAACATTCAAAAAATGAACTAACATTATAGAATGTGACGTAGCAGTTCTGACGTCATGTCATAGACGTCTGTGTATTGTGTTGCAGAGTTATCTACATTTTGTCATGTACCTCAAGGTGCTGCCCGATAATATAGCTCATTCTTTACCTTGGAAACTGCAATTTGACAAAAAAAAGACAACTCAAGGTCCACTTACTAGCTTTTTCCTGAGCTGTCGTCAGCATACTAAAACTGAAAATAATATTAGATCACACACTTAAACTCCATCCCTTGAGCGAGAGCATGACATGCAGCCCATGAAGGAGCTTTGGTCCATTCTGTCAGGGGCTAGATTGTTCTTGTCATAGCAACCAACTGGGGGTAATTTGCAAGAGGGAAATACACATCTAGATAGGAGAAAACACACCTCCGATTAGTGAAAGGAACAACAGGCAAAGTGTAGTGTAGTTCCAAACTAAAGATTTAGCACTGTTGCAGACTGTTTACAGGCGCCTTCTGAGAGGTTAATGTCATGTGCCTACTAACCTGTTACCTGTCATGTAACAGGTTAATGCAATAGTGCATGAAACTGGTTGATGCAATTGTGCATAAAACCTACAGTCAAACATGGTGGTGGAAAAGCTCAGGTATGACGATGATTTGCCTATTGTGGGGTTGGTGATTTTCACACGATGGACGACATACTGACCAAAGAAATATACCAGCCTGTTTAGCAGAGGAGTGTCATCTCTTGTAGTGCAGTTGTGTGGAAGAGGATTCATTGATCCTAAACACACTGTTACATCAAAGCTCTGGCAGGCCTGTTCAAATCCAAGAAAGAGCAGGGAGTGCTGAGCTGCATGGCTTTCCATTTCAAACCTCAACCCCAATAAACCTCGTTATGAAGGACTGAAGAGGGACAAGGTGAAACATACACTTTTCTAAAGAGCTCTGGAATAATGGGTACTCTTTTAGACTCGATGCCAAGCAAAGTGCAAGTAGCCAAACGGAAGACTAATAGTGGGACTCTCAGTGAATACTAACGAACTTTTCTTTTACCTGATGTTAGTCAAAAACTGATCCTGCTGACGAAAAACCATTTGAGCCCAAATGTTTTTGCTTTTTCTTTGCTCAACATGTTGGATGAGTTAGAGTTTTGAACTTTTGCTTTATAAGTGCCTATTTGCACACACTCTTGGTTGTTCAACAGCATGCATTACAGCATAATTTGGAATAAATTTCACATGTAAGAGTATGTGTCATGGTATATCCTCCTATGACCTGCTCCTCTGGAGACAAATTACAAACTGAAAGATGTTGAATGGAAAAGCTGTAAATCAGAGCAAAGCCAAACACTGTGGGGCAGCTAATGAAGTGGCTAGAGAGGGCCACGCTGGGCGTCCTCCATCTTGTCACTCATTACTGCTAAAGGAAACAACGTAGGCTTGTGTGGAAACGGACGCCTTTCACTATCCTAGATCAAACAGCAGTGAGCCTGCACTGCCGCTCTTCAAGCCCAAATCACAAACACAGTAGGAGCCTGTTGCACATTTAGGCCTGTGTTAAAGTGGGCTTTTGATCATGACCGAGTCCTGGAGGACGTGTTTAAAGAGGACAGCAAGAGGAACTATGTGGGATCTGTGCATCTGACCCAAAAGAAATCATTTGCTCTGATGGCACTAAGAGGCCTGGCCTCCACACACTGGGCTGACACAGAGATGAACACAGGAGATTAGCAAAGACTAACAGTCTCTGTCATGATGAACGGACTCCGGGGCCGAGTCAAGACGCTGAGACTAAACCCGCCAGCTCTTCTAAAAACATACAACCCCCCCAACACTTGTCCAAGCTCAGACGCATGTAAAATACACCCACGACTGCTTAGATAAACTCTGAGCCGCTCCGCAGACAAGCAGTATACTCAGACCGCAGTTTGACTAATGCTGCTTCTTCTGCAGAAACAAAGACAGTATACAGTATTTCTAAGTGTTGTTTATTACTAAATGACATGTTATCTAGTTGCAAACATGCTGCTGTGGGAATTACCTTGAGATACTTTAGTGTGTGATGTTAGGGAAAGTAAAGCCAAAGCCATGTTCTTACGCTGCTGTACCAGTGTGCTGATGGTTTGACCAGCTGAGGAACCAGTAAGGTAGGGGTGCAATGGGTAAGACTATGCCTTTGGTGTGAGAGACCGGGGTTCAATTCCCCACTGTGACCCTTCTAACAATGTGTCCCTGAGAAAGATACTTAACCCCTAGTTGCTCCAGACCTCTGAAATGCATGGCAATTGTAAGTTGCTTTGGACAAAAGCATCAGTTCAATGTTATTTATATAGCACCAATTCATAAGGTTATCTCACTGCACTTTTCACATAGAGCAGGTCTAGACTGTTCTCTTGTGCTATTATAGACAGAAACCCAATAGTTCCCACCAAGCACACACTTGGCCACAGTTGCAACGAGAAAAACAAGGAACAACTCCCCCATCAGCAGGTAGAAACCTGGAGCAGAAACTTTTCAGGCAGCATAAGTACCACACAGAGATTTACAATAATGGTAAAGGTAGAGGTAATAATACAAACATCAATGACAATGAGTAATAGTAATAATTATGGCAGGACAAGTAATAATAATTGTAGCAGCAGGTGTCTCCCAAACCCAAATGGAACCTGGTTCCACAGGAGAGGAGCTTTATAACTGAACGCTCTGGCTCCCATTCTACTTTTGGAGACTAGGAACCACAAGTAACCCTGCATTCTGGGAGCACCCGGTACTCCCAGGGAATCTCATATCCAAGTACTAACCAGACCAGACCCTGCTTAGCTTCTGAGATCAGAGAAGTTCAGGCATGGCCAGGAAGGTTTCACTGAAAATGTTCCGTTCATCCAAGGTTTCAGACCAGCAGCCCTATGTCAGACTGCTGAATTATAAATCACGCCCACACTTTCTTTGTTTTGAAACCACATGTCTTGAAAGTTTACAGAGTGGAACACCTTGGAATGACTTAGCATCTTCAGATACGAGTCGGACTGAGCCTGTGATAACTATCTGAGTTCAACTCACAGATACTTATTGTCAAAAAGCATCTCAAAGACACTTTCTTTGACATATAGTGATCATTTTCAAAAGAAGCAAAATAGGTGCTTTTGACAAAACTGAACAACTAAAGTGAGACAACTGACAAAACTCACTGGCTGAAATTAACCACACTACTTCCAGGACATAATCAAACCCATCACCGTAGTTGGAAAGGCAGAGTCTGTTGATCTGTGATAAATTATAAGAAAACAATCTGATCTTAGACCTGCTGGTGCAAAAAGACCTGTTAGACATTTGCACACATGAACACTGTGGCTGTGTAAGAATTAATTATCACTTTGGATCTTTATCAGTCAAAGCAAAGAAAAGCCCACTTCCTGTCTTTGCGTCTTTTGTTTCTGCAAAACTGACTCACAAATGTGCACTCTGGACTATCACGAGTATGAGTTGAAGCATTGACTGGGGGATTTTTGCATTGACCCACTGCTTTAATACTTTAATAATTTGTATGCTCAGCAGCAGGAATTTATATGTCACTGAGTAATGTTTGCAATACGCGTTAAAATGCTAGCAAGAATGATTTGAAAAACATTTTTTCAAGCTTTTTTGTTATTTTTGACATTGCAGATTTTTGTGAGATTTTGCTGAAACATGCTGAAAAGCTGAGTAAGACACTGTATTGGTGTTTGGAAAACACAACAGTCATTGCTACAGTTACATTTAAGTTCATAACAACAAGAATTCTGTAGATATGACTGCACTCAATAAAGAATCACATATTGACATCATCAGCGTGGGAAGTCTATCTCCTCCAATACTCACAGTGTTTCTGTCCTCCATGAGAACAAAGGCTGAGCACAAGGAGAAAAAAGTCTTTTGAAATGCATTTTGTATGGCTGCTGACAAGTCACTCACACCCAATAAAAACAGAGATATAGTGAGTTCAGCAAGCCAAATGGCTGCCCGACTTTTTACCGCCAGCAAGAGAGAAAAGCTGGCAAACAACAGCAGAGAGAATGAGGACAAAAACTTGTCCCTAAAATGAGTTCCATTTAACTTTAATGAGCTAAACCAAACAGTAAAAAAGAATTGAGACAAGCTTGTCCTTGTCACAAGTGTCTGTATTTTATGAATTTGTCACAGGCAAATATACACTGCTGTTTTACATTTAGCTCAGAGACGTGACAGTGACAAAGGTCGACCGACAGGGGGAGTCTTAGGAACACCAGAACCTGAAGATCTCAGAAAAGAAACTAAAAACACAAAGATTTGAAACTTGCTTGTAAATACAATAATGTATTAGCTGTGTTGGTTCAAGATTAATATAGTGTTACAATGATGGCATGCTTACCATCTCCTGTTGATCAGAAGTGACGAAAACTTTACAGTCTGAGGCTCTCGGTTTATAAATTCAGTTAACTTCCAACTGGTTCCATTTCCTCCTGCCTGAAGTATTTGCTTTAATAAGTGAGAGTCAAATAGGACCCAGCCATCTCTGATCTACATCAGCTATTAGAAAACCACATCAAAGGCAGCAAGGAAAGTCCAAATGTATCACTTCCACGTTCTATGCACATGGCAAAATCATTTCTTCACTGAGGCCCAGCTAAAACTCTAAAGTTTGCCGTATTGATAATATGGGAAGGAGGAAGAAGGCGACAAGGGATTTCAGAGATTCCATCATGGGAGGTCTGAGAAACTTCCACTGTGTTGGGCTCAGGCCTCTGAAGTCGGCAGGATAACCAGGTCCCATGTCTGCTGTGTCACATGTTCGGGGATCAGAGGAGCTGAAGGAGCTGGAGTGTGTATGTGAGTGTAAGTAAGACTATGAGTTTGACCAGATCTTGAACTGAGCAGCACATGATGCCTACATACCGCCAGCATGGCAGCTTCTAAAGTCCAACTGAAATCAGCAATTGACCCTGACACTAATGTCATCAAGCTGCGCTCCGAATTAAACGGTCACAGTGCAAACATGGCGCCCACTTCAAAGAGTCCAGGGGCTTACCTCTTAAAAACAAAGGGCATGACACTGTTTAAATATGAGCACAGGGGAACTAGTGAGACACCAGAGCTTATGAGGTAGAGCAAAGAGAGAGGCCAGATAAACAGGAGCAGTTTTATAGTAGCTGTAACCCTGCTGCTCTGCTTTTAGACCAGGTTCTCTGCTAGATGAATTTATTTGAATTCATTCAAGTTATTAATGAATTAAACTGAGCCGTTTTTGGTGCAGGGGGCTGAAAACAATGATCAGCCTCGCGTTATGATACACTGTTACTCATTCCATCACCTTACTATTTGTCAAGATGAATGTCAACACTCAGCCAGTGAGCAGGCATGAGGTTGCTTGCACCATTTACATAACATATCGTGCACATCTGAACAGACTTTTGTTTGCAAAGGTCCCACATTTATGCAAGAACAATGTGGAACATGTGAAGGTCAGCCATGGCATTAAACATTAAACATTAAACATTAAACACAACTTTAATGATAATCTGCTTATTCAGTTTAGCTTCCATGCGGGGTAGAGGTTACACATTTGGCGACAAACAACTGTGAGCAGGATTTCAGAAATACTGAGCTAAGTTTAGACATTAATTAATAATATATTTTTCACATTATATATTAATCTAACTTTCTGTTAATACATTGATGGTGTTTCAAAGAATTCTCCACTGTAGTTCCAGTGAAAATCATTCTAATTTATTCTAATTTAAATCACATTTAAAGATGTAGACTGTAAACAAAATATAGATCAACCAGAAAAAGTTAAGTTGTTTCTGCACAAACACAATAAAACTGAATGAAAGGGTTGCATGATAAATAATTAAGCAAACTTTTTTCACCTGGCCTGAGAAGTCTAGAGGACCATATTTTGGGATCAGCCACCTACTGCAATGGCTATAACTTAATACAAACCACTGAAGACACATACTATATGCATCAGTTCACGTTACATTTATCAATGCAATGTGTGTCATTGCTGCATGCCTCTCATTTGGTTGCATGGTTACAATTTCTCTACATTATTCAGGAAAATAACAATGATAAATTATATATCTATAGTTATAACTCACAAACATAGATATCCATATTTGTACATGTCCTAAAATTAACTTGCTGGTTTTTATGCAGATGTGCAAAGTAATATTTTGGTTAATCATAATTGCAGATACTGTTGGAAAAACATTTTTTACTAGTATATAACTATTTAGAATAGAAGCGCAGTGCAGCAGTCAGTCTGTGGCTGTTGATGGGAAGCTGGAGGAAGTTGATTGGATGAGTTAGTTCTCGTTGTGATGAAGCTTGATGGCTCCACACCTCACTGTTTGCTCTGAGCTGTAGGTGAACTGCTCAGAGGTGGATACTCACACTCATTAATTTTGTGTATATAAGCAGAGGTGATGAATACCTTGAATAAGTCATAAAGATAGTTTCTGTAGATTTACTGTTCTTGTGACTTGGGACATTCTCTGCATCTAAATAAAAGGGAAGCTATTGTTGTGAAGGTAAACTAAGAAAGATTTTAGAGAAAGCAGCAATTAATTATTGATGATTGATTCTACCAAGTGATTTTCACATAGCTGCCACGTGAGGCATAAATACATTCAGAGAAATCCCCAAACGTCAGAAGGAAACACCCGGCCAACTTCCAAATGTGTCAAACCAATGTTTGTGACTAAATTTAAATGTCTTTGCAGAAAGCTAAACCGCCACTCTTCCATTAATTGGCCACAGAGGATTTGGGGCTGGATCTAATGTGACCACACAGCTTAATCCCTCCACATAATGAAGATGTACTCTGACATATTCAAAACATTACAACACATGACATGGAGCTAAGGTCCAAACAAATAAAAAAATTGCAACCATCCCTTTAAGCAGGTAATTGTTTCCTAGAAATCCAAGGCCTTTTCCAGATGAACTGGTTCACCCTTTAGATTCACAAATTTCTGGATTCCTGGACTGCCGAGAGGCTGTTTAACAAATGTTTCTGAAAGTCAAATTTACAGCACAGTGACAGTGCGTTTTCTATGAATGCAATGTCTTGATAACATCCAGGACTTTTCAGTTAGAAATAGGAATACATTTGACAAAACAACTACAACTCAAGCTCCACTTACTTAGCTTTGCGTGGAGCTTTCAACTGGATCACAGCAAACCCAGTTGAGAAGTCCTGCAAATGATATGGATGAAATTATAACAACCAATGAGGTCATATATGATATGTCGACAGATCCATGTCCACAACAACTGAGCAAATTCCCACTGATGATCAATGCTGTGTGAACAGTTGAAAGCTAAGGAAAAAGCTACTAAATTGACCTGGAGTTGGGATATTTTTGTCAGGTGTGTTCCTGTGTTGTGAGACATGGGAACGTTACTAAATAGTCTGCTCAAGAAGTTGAATTAAAGGTTCAGTGTGTAATATTTAGGGGGGACTTACCGACAGAAATGCAATATACTATCCATAACTATTTTTTTATTGGTGTATAAAGACCTTATGTAATAAACGGTTATGTTTTTAGTACCTGAGAATGAGCCATTTCAATCTACACACACTGCGGTTAACTTCGCCATGTTCCTACAGTAGCCCAAACAGATACATTTTTATGGTTCAACAGTTACAGGCCAAAATGTGAAGTTAGTTACTATAGCGCCACCATATGGCCAAATTGAACCACATTTGACATCAACACTCTGTTGGGTCCTCAGTAATAATCGCGCCAAGTGTGAAGATGATCACATGAATGGTTGTCAACAAAATTGATGGACAGACATAAAGAAAGAACATGACATGCAGCCTCAGTCTTTTAGCAATGTCTTTGGTCTTCATGTGCATATTTAAGATCTCTTTAAAAATCTACTTTTAAAATAAGTAAGCTAGAAACAATATCTGCTGGCCACAGTTGTCAGAAAATGGACATTTGCTGGCTAGAAATGAGAAGCCTGCTTCTGACAACCTCTACTTAAAATCAAGGACCCAAAATATTACCAAGAGTTTCAGGGGGTCCATCTTGGGTCCACCTTTATAACTGTAAACTGCAGGACATGCAAGAAAGTCTGGCACAGCAACAGTAATGCATGGGGGTGGGGCTTCGCAAAATGTCAAATGATTTTTTTTTGCTGCTTGGGTGCAGAGACCAACCAGTAAACACAACACTGGCATATCTAATGCAGTGTTCAGAGTTTTTCTTTACAGAAACAGCTGCTGCTGGAAATAAGATTTATGAGAGCAGTGAGACCGAACCAAAACAGTAAAGTTGTGGGCCGTAAAACCAAAACAATGAGCTGAAAGAGGCTGAAAGGCTCAGAGCTGTTGGGAAGTGCAGAGTTGGGTGATACGTATCTGTGGTTTTGTCACTATGAGCGACACCTTTTCACGTTACATTAATGATTTTATCCGTTGCTCATCTAAAAGTATTGATTAGTATGGCTTTAAATGTATTTTACCCACAAAAAACCATACAGGAAATTAGCTTCAGATATTGTATCCAAATACTTGATATGAACTGATGTTCAGATCAACTCCATCTTAGTATGTGCTAAAATGTGCTTGTGCAATGCATTGGAGGTCAGCCATGAACAATATTACACTGGAGGCCTGAGAAGGGGAGCCGAGACAGAAATCTCCACCTTGTCCGTGACGCATAGTGGCTACTTAAGGCTCAACATTGGCCAGGAGTGAAAATGGCCAATCAGTGATTAGAAATGAAGCAGTGGAGAATGAGCAGGGGGGTGGAGGCTGACACTGTATCCAGCTAACAAGAAAGGAGCCTCAGCCTCCGCCATTTTGACTGCAGAAGAAACAAGGAGACCTAGAACAGACGGAGTAAGAAATGTGTTGGCGTGCATTAGCCAGACCACCTTTCCCCACCTCCTGCCAATTACACAAGAAAAGGTTTTGCCAGGGAGAGAAAAGGCCAAGACTCCCACCACTGTAAATCTGACGAATATCCAGCAACCGACATTTCTAACAGCACAAAATCAGACTGTAAGAGCAGCAAAACTGTTTCTGTATGAATGTCTGAATCATTCATTCAGATATGTGAGAGACTTGTTTTCAGCAAGGCACAACGCAGATTTACATTTTTATAAACAGCCGGATCCCAATGTCCTAAAGCAGGAAGCTGACCTAGTTTTAATAACAGCAACACAGTTAACACAACAACACTGAAAGATAAAAATAAATCTGTTTAATACATACCTTCATAAACAGCACTGGTGTATGTGCATAATATAATGTAATTGCAGTTGCATTGGGAATAGGATCCGATATTTTCAGACATAATACTTTGGCATAACGCGACTTTGTTTAACTGTCATGAAATATACCTGATTTTACATTTAATTTGAGACGTGGAAAACTCTACAGCAAGAAACCAGCAGGAAGTTGCTGATTTTCTTAAATGTCATTGTTAAACTATGTGTCTCCAAAATATCAAGTTTTCCTTACAAAAGCCCTGTATTTAGCTATGTGACGATGCATTTTTGAAAAAATCTGATGAGTTTTAAATTTGTTTTTGTTTTTTTAACTTTAGAAGCAGGTGATTTTTCCCAATCCATAAAGGAGGGAAAGAGATTATTTTACAGTAATTTGGAGTTACTCTGGACAGTGGGGATTTTGCACTTTTTTGGTGTAAATAAAATAGAACAGCCTATCAACATGAAATATTACAATGTTCCTATTATGTAATGCGTGGAAAACAAAAAAGATTTTAATTTAAACCATATACGATTAACTACACTATGTAATAGTTAATATAAAATGTAATGAAGTCAGGGATTCAGTGGAGAATACACCTAAAGAGTTAATCCTGATTGTAGTTGTAAGAACACTGTTTTGTCTGAATTGCCTTAGCACATCACACTAATGGAAGGTTATATGAAAAGATAGGTATTGGGAATAAAATGAGGTATTTCAGAGAGACAGGGTAGAGTCCTGTCGATACTGGTGTCTCTCTTCCAGTGATCACCAAATGGAAGTCAACACTGGTGTCAGACTGACTGCAGCTGTAACCTCCTCCTCCTCCTCCTCCGACCACGTGACGGTGGGAGTGTGTGGAGGTTCAATTCCCCTCCAGAACCCCAGCTCAATTCTGCAGCTATAAAAAAAAATCTAACTTTTTGATTGCAGTAGATACTTGCAGAGGTGCTGCTTGGGTCTGACACAGTGAGGACTGACATTCCTCCAGTGGACAGGGGACTCAAGGAGCACAGAGGTCAGGCTGAGCTGAGAGCAAAGCAGGAGGTAAGAATGGAAATAGATCACTAACACTGATCCAAAATGCCTTAGTATTTAACAAAAAAAAAGAAAGTTAAAAAAGCTTTTTCACTCTTGATTAAAGCGGTTAATTTGCCTGTGGACTCATTTCTGCAAAGCTAAAATTAAAATAGTTAATTTTGTCAAATTTGAGCATGAAACAGCTTTTTGGTTTTATTCAGTAATGCATGTAAGGTTGTTTGTTACTATGCAGTCACACTCTGGCAGGCATCCTACCTCTTTGCCTACAGTAATGTAGGCTTTGGTCATATGATTCTTATTTGCAACATGATGTAAATATACTTTAAAATATGTATATCTATATATATCTCATGAACTACCACATGCTCTGATAGTCTTAGAGCTGGGCATATAAGGCCCATAATTCTTCCTGGTGGTAAATCTACCAGGCTTCACATGCTCTGAATGAGTTCAGGCTTTAGTATAATTGTGTTCGGGCTAATTAGACAGATTGTCTAATTGACTCTGACTGAATAAGGGCATTTACTGAGATAAATGAAGCCACATCACAACGAAGGCTTTTGCAGAGTTTCTGTGGTGTGGACAGACATCATTGCACTCTGCTAAACACACCCCAGGCGTTAGGTTCCAGCTAATAGTTAAATCAACAAGCAACTTAAATGTATAACGCTAAAAATATTAAAATAATAGAATTATAATGACTGATGTATCAACTTTAGATGGGAAAACATTCAGCAGAGGGAGTGAGGTTTAGAGTTTAAGTGATCCAGGGCGAGAACTTGTGTGTAGTTAATAGTTTGAGGTTGGAGAATAATGCGCCCAGCAGCTCAATCTCCACTTTTCAGCAGTTGGAGAAAGTCGTAGCTGAGTTTCTGTCAGCAGCGCTATCAGGCTGCTTGGAAAGGCAACGGAGCAGAGCTGCAAACATACACACGGCCCTATGACAAACTGTGGCCCTTCAATCGCTCATGTCACCAACAGATATATAAGTCACGCTGGCACCTGATTTATAGACGCGCTGCAGACTCATGCTTCATTTACTGCAAAACCACGAGCGCATATTTCACCTGCAAACACAGCGCGGCCTACGCGTCAGTCATCCACCACCGAGAGGCTGCATGCCTACAGTGATGGCTTGTGGTGGGCTATTACCACACACACACACACACACTCACAGAGAGAGAGAGAGGCAAGACCCACGGCATAACCTGATCATTGCTGTAAAGATTTTCTAGAATATTTTTTAAGGGAATATGCATTCAGGCCGTCATGAGGCCGGACAGTCTTTCCAGCCATCTGAAGATATCCACATTCACTGTGTATAATCGCGTAGTTTTATTTAAATATTTGAATCAGAGTTTACGAGGGGTTGTTTGCATTAATCAAACACAAGAAACGTCTGTCTTCTTAATTATGATCCCATGTACACCTGCACTTGTATTCAAAAAATGTAACAGGCCAAGGGCCATCAGTTGCGGTTCGTTAAGATTTCCTTGTCAGAGGGTCATAGTCGAACCCTGAGAAGAAACAGTAAGACCGACAACTGATTAAAATCAAAAGTTCAATCGGATATAGGCCTATCATATGTTTGAAGCCATCCATTCCTTGTCAACATGTTGTTAACACTGAAATCAACAAATAAACTGTCTATAGGCCTCTCAAGAGAGCTGTGAGAGAAGTTCAATCAAAACTTTCTTTATTGCAACAAAACGGGGCGCTGACACTGAGGCCCATTTTGCTTTGTATTTAATGAAGAGCAGTGTTTCAGTCTGTTACTCATACTTACCCAAAAACTTTTCAACATCGACCAATCGTCATTTTTGAGGTAGATATGCTACAAGTAGTTTAGACTGCGGCACTTTATTTATTAAATTGACAGAGATTATTTCAAGAGTGGATTTCTTGCGCTGGATGCTGCGCTGCTTTACGTGGATTACAGATTGTTTTTGAGGTAGGCCTATAGATAGTTTGTGCAGGCCTATTTTATATTTATCATTAACTGCTATATTTTGTAAATCTAGCCTGCTTATTGAAATATATTGCTGGTCAGAGGTAATGTCTCGTTTGGTGGATAACAGTGTTTTGGGGTAAATTATTGTTCTCGCTGGATCATTATTTCCTGAGGCAATTGAAGTAATCTTCTGGAGTGAAAGTAAGTTATTTTATTAAAGTAAAATGTTAGAATAATTTATGTGGATGGTTTTGCACTGTAGCCAAATTTATGAAACGTTAAATTAAACAGCGGCAGTGTGTCAGCATCAGTTCAGGTGAATGAAAGGCTTCCTGAAGAGTAGTCCAACCTGAACCTCTGACCTGAAGTAATGTGGATGTGGAGACAGGTAATACTGGCACGTTCCTTCAGTTCTCCGACAATTAAATTGGTCCCCAATGCAAGATAATATGGAAATGACTATAGCCTACAGTAGGCCTAAATGGATTTAAGAAGTGTACGTTGGCTGAGTTTTAGACCGATAGGGAACTAAATGCAGATGGTGGTGTTGCTGTCCAATGACTGGATGTCACCGAGGCTCAGAGGATACACACACCGCCTGAAAAGCACTGCTCCCCGGCTGCAGCAACAGGGAGACGCGGGGGGACAGATCTCTCTCTCCCTGCTCCTTTCACACATCAAGGGGGCTGTGCAAACTGTGTGTATGCAACGTTTAGCAGTGAGTGTGTTGTTGTTGTGTGTGTGTGTGTGTGTGTGTGTGTGTGTGTGTGTGTGTGTGTGTGTGTGTGTGTGTGTGTGTGTGATTCCAAGAAAACACCCCACTGAGTTCCCCGCTCAGAGCTCAGAGTGCTCACTGCACAGGCGCAGAAGGCAGCTCGGTGCTGGAGAAGCTGAAAGGCACTAAGGCAGCCGAACCAGCCGACGCACCGACACTTCCCAGCGGATTGCCGCCGCCGCAGCCCCCTGAGTCCCGCTCGAGAACAGGCGTTTTTAAAACACGTGCAGCCGCCGTGGGAAGGGAAACACCCCGCTGTTTACAGGCTGAAGACAGAGCTGCGGTGCACAGGGATGGATTTAAGCAGATGATAGCTGACTGCATGAGGTACAGTACAGACACGTAGGGGCTGCTGATTAGCTGCAGTGTAAATTGATTATCTGCTGATTATCTTCTTGCTTGTAAGCAGAGCTGTGTGTTTCAGGCGGGTGTATTAAGGAGACAGTGTCAGAGAGGAGAGGGGCTTAAAAAAACAGAGTGCATCCTCTGTGAGGGAAATCAGCTGCGATAATTACACTACTCAACTCCCACGACACGACAATCTGATAAGGAAGATTTGAATCTAACAGTTACAGGCAGAAAGACGGTGGAGGGAGAGAGTGGTGTGAAATAGGAGGTCCAAGAAATTAGAATCGTTTTCTGTCCATTGCTTATTGCTTATTTTTGTCATTATTCTTTTTTTTAATTGTTATTGTCATGTAATAACATCAAAATCAAATTATGCGTAGCCAATATTCTATTATAGTTTTGCAATTACAACAATGTATAATAATAATTATTATTATATTTTCACATTATTATTATTATTATTATTAGGCCAATTATTGTACATGTCTTTACGTTTCAGTTTTATTGCTTAAATATTGGGCTGTACTTGGCAGGTATTGACAGATAAAAAAGTATTGAAGGTATTGAAGTAATGAATGAATTAATGTTTTAAATTTAAATAATAATTCGCATATGATCACGGTGTTTGAGGGGAATTTCATGTTCATGTCTTAATGAATGTAAAGTAGCCTTCGACAAAACATTGGGTGTTATTCATTTTCCTGTGCAGCAGGATTGGAAAGTCACCTTTGATCGGCGCAATGGGAGTTTTTGTCCATCGCATTTTATCTTGTAAAAAAGTTTGGAATGTCGATATTAATTAATTTATTAAATGTCAGACCTCGGATTTAATCTACTCGATAGTTTTATGGAGATTTTCCAAAAGGAATCTCGGATTTGCAATGAGGAGGAATTAAATACTGTCAAAGTATGATTAGGAATATACACATTTTGCGTGCTTTATTTACGTGTTTTTCATCTAATATTGTTTGTTGTCTAGACTGGAAAGTCACTGTTGATGCTCAGGCCTTTATGCATCAGAGATGCTGACACAAAATGGCGGCAGATTTAAATTTATTACAGCAGTCTCAGTTAACGCACACACAGATCTCATACAGCAAACACAACTAATATATTCTTTTAATGCTTTTAATTTACATTTGTTATTAAATATATTATACTTTCTGGCCAGACCACGTGACTTTCACCAGCTGCATGGAAAAGCTATGTAATAATTTGTAGTCAAATGGCATCAGAGACAATTCTGTTTTTTCTGAACCCCTTCTCTATGTGAGAAAGCTCAAATTGATCCTCTGGATTTTTTCAGACTTTCCAGACCTGCAAAGGAAAATGAGGTTCATTGTTTATCACTGCAGAGACACAGAAAGACTTCTTCTTGAAATGCACTGTAATGTTTTACAAGCATTTAAAGCAAACATTTCTTACAGCATAAACAGCAGGCACAAACCAGACTCCCTTGAGGATTTTACACTTACAACATTAAATATCATGAACCGATCCCTAGTAGCACTTTAGAACAGAATTGCTGTTTTCATTAGTTGCTTTTTTAAATAATGTTGACAGGTATCAATATGGCACAGTGTGCGTGGGAGTACGTGCCCTGAATAGAAACTCAGCTTGAGTGTCCAGAGTGACAGAAACAGAAACAGAGTTCTGGCTCGTGCTGCTGGGTTAAACAGGACCAGTGAAAGGCCCAGTTTCACACTGTAAAAAAGGCTCTGTGGCCATTTCCCTGTCAGCCCTTATCTTTATTAGCCTTCACAAATGTCTCCATCAGTTTACTCTGGACGCCGCCTCTCCACTTTCATGGCTAAGAGAACGGCCGCTCTGTGTTTACAGGCCCCCAGTATGCAACCCCGAAGAATGAACAGCACTGAGCTTTCAGGGGCAGGGAGAAGAAAGCAACAGGTTTTAAGCTGATGTGCAGTACTTTGCATATAGTTTTTTGCCTTATTTCTAGATTGCTCAATAAAATAATTGAGAACACTATAAGTTATAGGAGAGTGATGAGAACTTGTGGTCAGTGTGAAATACAGTCAGCCTGAAGTGCTGACATGCTTTTAAATTAAAATAAGAAAAGAGCATTTTTAATGAAGTAAACATGTTTGAAGCTCAAATAACTGGTTTGTTAATTCGCCACCAATAGTGCCAGCTTTGTAAGTAGAACTCGGAAAACATTGTCTGCAGTCTGGAGCTGGATGAGACCCTCGAGAGTAGGTGACAGATATGAAGCTTGGTGCAGCAGCAGCAGGATGAGATGCAGACACAGATGAGGGGTTATGAAGCAGTGTGAATGACAATCTGCAGTGGTTCTGTCGGTGTGAGAGACAAGGGGACATATGACTATCAACATAATGACAATATCCTCCATTTTTACTCGCACGGATATTTTCATTTTCTTCCTAAAAAAAAAAAAATCAAATCCTTCCAGTTTGAAATAGCTTTTAATCCCTGCACTGCATGTTTCAAAATCTGCCCTTCAGGTGCGTCAGCTTTACGGTTACTTCACATGCATTCCCATACCAAATGCATTTTTACTACAGCTATGACCACAGTATGCCAGTGTGATTTGCTGCTGAGGCTTTGATCCAGTGTCTCTTCCACAAATCTGGAAAAAAAGTGCACTGCCTGTCATGGAGCTAAACAGCTTTAAGTCTGTATGAGCTGAAGCTCACACGAGACCATTATTAGCTGCTGGAATTCTGTACATACCAGATGAGACGGTAAAATTGGTGCAGGACTTTGTGACATCTTTAAAGCAGATGAGCAGAAAATGTTTGCCCCATTTGCATGATGGGACGCAATAGTGGCTGTCTAGCTGACCAGTGTTAACCTTTTGACCTAAACCTGGCCACCATGATGCTGAATGACAAATGTACAAAATACATACAATTTTAATTATGATTTTCTTTTCTGAAGGCTTATACTGTATATCATTATTGTTTATGAATTGCATTAGTATATTTATTTCAAAATGTATCTAAAATAGTTCAAATCTGATGAGTGATTTTGTATAATTCATATCTTAAATGTGTACGAATGAATTCTGTCCATATTGAATATAACTTTTTTAATGACAACATACTGTGTAGTCAAATAGTGTAAACAGCAATATTGTTCAATTGTGTCACCTGAACATGTTACGTGAATATGAGGTTTCCCTTCATGATCAACTGAGCCATTTTTTTCATGTCTACATCTAATAATAAGCCACTGTAACTAATATTTTCCACCATCAAGCGACTTCGCCAGACTTTCTCACCAATAACAGCAACTGGTGTCTGGACACCCAATCCAGTCCAAACAAATGACCTCATTTTTGCTGAAGAGAAATGTTCTTGTGCTAGAAACATATGGTGATGCAGCTGAGAAAAAATATATATTTCTTGTATTTTTATGTCCACATTTGACATTATGAGTATTTTAAATTATTCACTTTGGCTTATTAATGCAATTCAAGTAAGTCTGCCAAAACATATGTAGCTTGTAGTGGGACATAGCATTTATTTCGAACACCTAAACAGCAGGCAATCCCAAAGTAAAACAGGTGTTCATTTCAGAGAGCAGAGGGGTTTTATATGCTACAATGAAATATCAAAAGGCTGTTGAAAATGTGTGAGATGATAGCCAACATCTGCTGAGGTGCAACATTAATATTTTCCCTCTATCTACCTAGATTTACATTCAACAGAGGATGTAATGTAACTATCTGTTGCCTCCATATATAAAACCCTGGCTTGGGGAAAAGTGGAATCCTCAGCTGGTTTTTAGATGGATTATTGCTGCGCAGAAGGGAAACGAGTTCACAAAAAAAAGTTGACAATTTAAATTTGAGTGTTGCAAACTATTGAAGGTACATTTTAGAGGTCTTTAAATAAAACGTAGTTGACTAATATCAGACTGGAGAGACTATTAAATTATGTTAGTTTATGTCAAATAAATAAAGTACAGAGAAACAATCTAACTGCAGGTCAACATAACAACCCATTTAACATTATTGATACAATGCTTCTTAGGCAAAGGTAACATCATTTTGACTTAGTCAAATAATTTGTCATTTTGTCTATATTCTTGGTAGAAAATGTAAAAAATGACCTTATAAATGAATTTAGATTCATGTAGAATTTGGCAACTTAGAGTTGAACAGTTTGCTTCACTACAAGGCTAACTTGTACAAGGCTATGGCACCTCACATTCATTAGAAAAGGGCAGTGCAACAACATAGTGAGGCGAGCAGACTACATACATGTAGCAGTCTGTAGGCTTTACTGAATATGTGCATTTGAGCAATATTTGGTTGAAGTAAAGTAACCAATGGTGTATTTCTACAGTTACTATGATAGTAAGGGGTTCATAACATGTATCATTTGGATTAGAGAGTCTATATGATATCTGTGTCACACTGTGCCATGCTTTCACAGCTACTCACTGATAAGTCTGACAGCTGAGTATTTTTCTAATCCTGCAGAGATGCTGCAGGAGAAGGTTTCAGCTGTGACGGATGAACGTATGAGCCGGATCCAGACTGGCGGGGAGACAGATCTCCTTCCGGACCAGTCACGACTGGGTCTGCCCACAGCTCCCACCATTCCCAACTCCAATGAGGCCGACCAGGTACATACTGAGACCCTTGAGTCCGCTTAGCATAAACACAAATTGCTTCTTATGGCTGCAGTCTGTTGAAATATGGAGAGAATTATTCTCTAGAGAGTTAGGACCTAAGTAAATGGAATGGTATGTTGATTGGAAATTTGAAATAAAAAATAAATCAAAACTGGTTTTGTAACCAGGTTCAGTGGAGAAGCAAACAGTGAACATCTGTTTACAGTAAAGAGTGTATCATACCAACAGTACCAAAAGCCAGCTTTACATTAGTTGTACCTTGATGAATCTTGTGTCCAAACAAAAAATCTGGAGTGGATTTTTAATCTGACATGTACTGCAGATCATTATCTAAATTGCTTTGCAGTGTGTTTATATGTAAATATTTTATTATATGTTTTCCTTGATATCATATCTATTTCTAATAGGCTGTGGTGATGAGATGGTTTGTTTTGTGTTGAGCCTAACGGAGATGTCCGCTCTCTTTCAGAGCATTGAGAACATTAAGGTCGTTCTTCATGAGAGGGAGCTCTGGAAGAAGTTCCATGAGGCCGGCACAGAGATGATCATTACCAAAGCAGGCAGGTTAGTAAAGCAGCTAACACACCATCTATCAGTCACAGTACAGTCCAGGCACAAAGATGGGGAAATCATTAGTTATTTTTGGGCTAAAAAAACTGGCCACAATGTTCTTATTTGTAATTTAAACATGTTTCTAATACACAACGACAAAGGAAAGTTTTGCATGTGCTTTATAAGTAATAGAAATTTGTGTGCTTGTATGTTAGTGTAGCTCATTCATTAATACCATTATTAGGAATGACCTTAATAATCAGCGCTGATAGAAGTATACATATAATATACTACTACCAAGTAAAAACAAATAGTAACACCAGACTGTAAAAATACTCTGTTACAAGTTATGGTCCTGCCTTTAAAGATTTATCTGCATTTTGAGCAACAACATGTACTCAGGATCAAAAGTAAAAGGACTTGTTATGCACAATGGCCTATTTCAAAGTGTTATTATATATTTTATATATAATATTTATATATTTACATTCCACAACTGTTACAGAAATAATCATTAGGTACTTCTCACACCACACAAAATGGGATTCCGATTAAAGTTTTTAGAAATAACATAATGCATTGCAGTGTTAACACATTAGTGTATTCACAAATAGTGATGTAGTGGCTTGAATAAGCCGATCCTCATAGAGAAGACTTTCACTGGGTTTTCACCACGATGTCAACAGATACTTGGAGAATGCTGTCCATGTTGTTAGCCACATAATATATTAAAAGCTGCTCATCTTAATCTGGACAAAAACTGTAAAATTTGTGGAAAATTACAGAGAAAGTGATATTCATGTGATGGATTCATTATGTAAAATGAGTATGATACCTTTTTGTGACCATCTGTTTAGACAGCTAATAGTAACATATAGCAGTTATAACTTTGTCTTTCAGGAAGAGACAGAAAGTTCCTGCAGCACTGACTACATAATTGAAAACACAAATGACTGTTGGATTTAATGCGACCCGAGGATTAGATAGTCAGGCCTTTGGACATTAACCAGAGAATGAGTACACTCTCAAATCGACCTCCACCTCTCATTCCTCATGGGATGTTTTTTTTTTCCGGTAAAAAATGTAAAGGTCACCACATTTTTTCCTTAATGCTGCATAACCGTAAGAGATGGGCTTTCCCTTGTCCAGCTGATGAAGTGGGCTCTGAATCCTTAAAGCCCTTTGAAGGGCTGTGCAGTGGTTTAGCTATGCAGCTGTGCTGGATAACCTGTCTGGGTTTACCTACAGTCAGTCTGCAGCAGACATGCTGAAGGTCACACAAAAACCGGCTTCGTCCTCCAGAAGCAACAGCTCTAAAATGAACGCACAAAATGATCAATACCTGAACGACAATGTCAATTATTACAGTATGTTGCGAATACTGCATGTAGAGCTACTCATTGTGTTTGGTCATGTTTAAATCTGTTGAAGCAAAGAGGATGTTGTAGTATCCCAGTAAAACACAATATAACACTGGATGTCTGACTTTTCATCACTTCCAGTGATTCTCAAATACTGTTTCAAATATTAACCACAGAGCAGATGAGAAAATGTAAACAAATGAATACCCGAAAGCGGGCTCAGATTATCCTCGTGTGCTCGCAGTCAGTAAGTGATTACAAGGTGAATCTGTACTTCTGTACATCTGTTTATTTCTCTCAAATCTATGTCATCACTCAGGACAACAGTGACAGGTTTGTCTAGTAATCAGAGTCAGCTGATAAATCATGAAACAGAAGCCAAATTACTGAATTAGACTTAATTATATATTTAATAACATCAAAAACCAGTACAGATGGAATTACAGGACAAAAAGAAAATGTGACAATAACTAAACCCAGCCAACTCAGCCAAGTCCTAAAATCTTAAATCAGTCAGCTACACCAAACCAAGACTCGTTTACTATTTATGGAAGGTCTGTAGGATTACATCAGTGAATCATGCATACTACCAAAGCATTAGTTTCATGAATCAGCAAACAGGTCTTGTCAGATGTTTAATGTTTTGTAACTAGCTGCAAACAGCACAGTGATTTCTTGGAGGATGTTGTGTGGCTTTGCGGTTGTCAGCTACTATATTAACTATGTTAGCCACGTAACTTAGCATTTCAATCTGACTGACTGTACATCTTGAACGCATGTAGGGTTACGTGGCATCCCTTTGCACGGAATTATAACCCTTTTGTCTCACATTACATATGATGCCAACATACTTCACATTTCCTATGGCATGTCTGATTGGTCAGTCAGGCTGTAATTTGCAAACTGCAGCTCAGAGCCAACAAACAGCAGAGAGCCGGTTACGTCAGGAGAATTTTTTCTTTAGTTCTGTCCATCATCACTATTGCTTATGATAACATTTTATCCAACAGCCAATCACCTTAGACATGGGGATGCAACAACATTGTGAGAGACAGATGAACAAGTGAGTGATTTAGCTCTGTTGTACCCAGCCTTTTTGGCTTGTGATCCTTTCAAACAAAACCATGTCCATTTGTGACCTCTGGATTTTTGTTTGAGCTGTTTTTCAACCAAAAAGTCTTTTTTGTCTTTTTCAGATTGTTGGAATATTTTTGAGGCCTGTAGAAAATTAACTCATCTAGTCATAAGATCGGAGAAAAATCTGCAAAAAGGATTTTGTGTGGCAGAAATTTGTCATCTTGCCTATGCTGTCAATAATCGTGGAGTATTTATAATTTATTCTGGGGTCCAGATCCCCATTTAGGTTCCCAAAAGCACAGCTTTAGATAATATGGTAAAACTGAGAACCTGTTTAGAAAGTTTCTGATCTTTGGTCCAATTGTCGAGGACTTTCCTAAGTAAATCTTATTATAGACCCAGAGTATATCTTAAAAAGATCTTCATAGTCTTCAGTGTATGATTCAGTAGAAGATGGTGAGTGACTGTGATATGTGGAACTGAAAGGTCAAGAGGAAAGAGTGAAAACAGGTTAGAGCGATGGCCAGGGGGAAGTGGAAGCGTGGATCTGTAGGGAGTTTAATTTGATGCGAGCTGAAAGCCTGAGAGTGTGAGGGGTTGTGTCATGTCAAAATGTTAAGTGTTATGTGAATCATTTTAAGCACTGCATGATAAATTGACTGTCAGTCTAATGATGTTTTCAGCGGTGTGTGAAAGTAGCTAACATGCTGCTGAACAGTGTCCATGTCAGGTGTTTTTTTGAGGAGTTTAAAAGTACTTAAACAGAAAGATCAATTTAAAAACACACAACATTTAAAGTGCTAACAAACAGGCTTCTAACAGACTGGAATCTATAAGCACTGACAAATTCTTGATTATTAATAAGGTGCACTTCCTGATCCACACTGCACATAAATAATTAGATAAACATCTGAAATCTTGAACACCAACTAAAATGTAGGCTTTGTACTAGTAAAAAAACCCCCCCACCATATTAACAACCAAATACGTGATATTTGTGATACCACATTGGTGACATAATAGTTAGCAGTTGTCATAGTAACACAAAACACTTTCCTGCTTGTGAGTTTGTGGTGCACAGCGGTCAGAAGTAGCAAATGTCAGAGCAAGCACTGGAAATATGTGTCACTGTATATAGAGCTTAAAGAAAAATTAGAGATTAGGTGTGGCAACAGCAATACTAAGTACTGGAAGGTATCGCTGATACTAATACTTCACAGTAAAAACTCCATATTATTTGACGTAGCCAAGATACACAACAGTATACTTTTGACAGGGTTCCTATACATTTTTCATTTCAAAATAACTTTATACTTTAATACTTAATACTTTTCCAGATTTAAATTCAGGAAATTTAAAATAGATTTTTCAGACGATAATTAACATTTGAGTGCAAATATCTAGATGTTTATGAAGAAATGGTTTTAAAATCCAACTGTTAACATGTATATTACATTTTGACTATTTATGCTATTTTGTTGCCAAATAATTGCCAAAAAAAGATTGTAGCCAGGTGCTGTAGCTCATACACCAAACCACCGTGGCCATTTAGTCCACACTCCTACGCAGAAAGCTAGACGGCACTCCACTGTTAAACATCTCTGACATCTCAGAGGGAGTGAACTAACCAGGGCTACCTAGAATTTCCCTTAACATATTGAAGAAATAATAATAATATGTTCCTGTTTATCCCATACATTTTAATCTCGTTTATAAATAAGAACTAAAAATGACCAATAATTTGGTTGTGGATGTCTGGATTTAGTAGTTATAATGCAGTTTGAGAAGAGCTGTTGGCCTGTGACATACAGGCGCAGAGTCAGCTCGGCGTAGGAGTGTGTGTTCAGTCCCATGCCATACGTCTTGCCTTGCTTTCAACAACATCAACCTCGCTCTGGCCCGCACTCTCTCACATAGTGGTAAATATTTTTGCTGTCCTGGCTGCCTGCGCCAAATCCCACAAAAACTACTCCGCTTGCATGATCAATGTTTTTTTTTTTTTAGAAATTCTGATAAATATTAGAAATAAATCTTAGAAACTGAATTAATATAATATTAATTCTAATATTGTTTGTGATGAAACAATATTATACACTGGGAACTTCAGTTGCAAAATTTACTGCAAATGTAAAAAGTAAAAAACACTGAAACTGACAGCCTACTTTATTAACACATTTGTGAAAGGGGGTGCCATGCAAAAAAAAGAAACTTAAAAAGAGTGTTGCAACATGTGAGCATGGTTCAGAGGTGGAAGGGGAGGAGGTACAGATGCAGAGCAACCAGGCCGTCATGCAGGGGAGCCCACATTTCCCCAACACTCTGAGATGAAGCTTGCTCAGTCCACTCCCATGCAGCACCTAGCTGAGCCTGGTAGACTTGTTATTGTGAGTGTCATTGTCCAGGCGTAATCCTCCCTCTTCAAAGCACCCTGTGCAGCTCTTCCCTCACTCTCCCTCTTTGTACACAGCCCGTCAAGAGAGTAGCGGCGAGGTTGATAAGAGGAATCCGGCGCCCACAATAGTCCGAGTCTACTAGGTTGTAGCGCTTCATCATCCCCCCCCAATGCTCCTTTTGATCTCGCCGTGGTACTGGAGATTCCCAGAGAGGGAATGGATCACTGGAGGGCCTAAACATGTGGGATTGTTAAGAGAAACAGCTGGCTATGCACAGAAACATACACACATACACACACCCTGACACTGATATCATACACACACTCTCCGACTTCCATTTCTCATGCTCCTCTTAAACTCACTCACTTAGTCACACCACCTTATGTATACGTATGCCTTCATGTTATCTGCCTTTGAAAATCAGTTGTCCAGAGTTGCAATACCTACAGTGTTTTAGAGATGTAGCAGGAATGCAACACCAAGATAAACATGTTACATGTTTCATCACATGTAAGATTATAGACGGACAACTGCAGGTATAAAATGAAAACCGCTTTGTCTGAGAACATCTACACGTAGACTACAATAAGGATAGCAGAACAGATAAAATCACATTGTATGTTATATTCCATCATCAACATATGTTGCACTATTGTCAGTTACTAGCAATCCAACAGAGAAACCATTTACAGATAAAATAACCAGTTGTGAGCATCCAGAGAAGTAAATATCTAAAAAACCGAGGTAGTTCATCACATTGATGCAAAAATCAAAGTTAAATCAGAAATGTCATAAAGCAGTCCTACTGAATAATGTCTATCATTTCTTAGTATATGTCTCTTAGTATATCGTATTTCACAGCCCTAGACTAATGGCACAAAAAAAAAGAAAAAAGAAAAATAATCTTTTGCTTTTCATTATTTCTGAGGCAGTGGAGTTACCGCAAATGAATGAAACCACATTAATTGTACAATGTTGTTTAAAATTGGGCAACGTTCAAATAAAGTAACTGTTATGTTGTTGTTTTTTTGAAAAAGTGACATTTCTACAGTTTTTCTGCCAAAAAAGAAACACTGTCCTGAAAGCTCATTCACCCTCTTCTGCCGGCAACAAAAATAAACGAGGCTGAGGCAACGAGCAACTGAGGGTTCAGATGTATGAACATTTAACACACAAGTGGGTTAAGTGGTCTTTTAAAGGTCTCAATATGCTTCAGATAAAGTGCTTGTCAGCCCCCTTTCTGATAACAGAACTGGGAGGTTGTGTCCTCCCATTTTTGTTACTTCCTCAAACAGACTATCCCACAAGCCTCCAGGTGCAGGTGTGAACATGGGCATGGCAGCTCTCATTTTTCATTTTTCACAATACTTGGAGCAGAACAGACACTGTGCACTATAATTCCCATTTGTACAATTTATTGCGTCAGCCCCATAGGTAGCTGGCCATATTACTTAAATCCGAGGGCCACATGTGTTGACACAGGCCTCCATCTGCTCTGTCGACATGATACGGGTGGAGCCAGAGATGAGCAGACGTCTGTTTTGAATGTTCCTCTAAGATTAACCTGTCTTTCAGCGAGGATGATACCGGGACTGGTCTCTCCTACTGATTGGATTTGAAGCCTGGGAGAGAGATTTAAATTACCTGCCCCCCTCCTTACGTGAGGGAGTATTTACAGTAACATGATCAGATGGTGTCAGGCACTATGAGCCTTTGAAGCAGGGTATTTACACAGCAAGTATGGAGATAGGGATTTTGATGCTACAGCATCTTCCCAGAAAGCTTGAAAGGTTTTCATGAGCGTCCTCCAGTGTTTGAACATGTTGCCATGGCCAGCACCCACAGATGAACTGCAGGCCTTTTTGACTGCCTCTCGCCTCTTGAGCAATGACAAGTCGGCTATCTAAACTGTTGTCCGATCTGGGGTGCCATTAAAAACCACTTAGGGCTTTATAAGGGGGCGCAGAGCCCTTTGTGAAATGTCCTTTGGCGCAGATGGAATGAAAACGTTTTTGGTTTCCCAGAAGAGGTCAGGAAAGGTAGCTCCCTTCATGTGTTTTATGGCTTTGAGTGCTATATTAGCATATTCTGTCTTTTAGTCTGGAGTCATTTAAAAGATGAAGATACTTTTTTTATGGCCTCTCAGTATCACAAATATGAGAGGATTTCAGTCTTCTCCCAAATAAATGCCTGCAAGAAGACAAATCAATACCAGGGAGAACATGTGAGATTAAGGACAATGGTAAGAAAATTATCCTGGAAGGTTTGGCAAGTGGGTTTTATTCTGGAAAGTGCTTAATGGGGTTAACAGTGTGGAAGTAGCTTTCATCCACTTAAAGTTCTGGTAAAGGTTGCTTCTCACCCTATGGGACCTTGGTCATCCCAATCCCTTAAGAACATCACTGAGCTGCAGACAGTGAGCTAATCAGATCTTCATCTGCACTATCCGTGACAATGGTTACACTTATCCTACACTCACAACTGTTTTTAACGGCCCAGGCAGGATCCTTTCTTAAGAAGATGATTTGTACAAAATACCTTTGGCACAAGCAGGCCTTCATTAGTCCTTGAAATTGGAAGTGTAGTACATGTAGTACTGTACTGTACTAAACAGAGGGGCTTAAGCAAATTAAGGTAAAATAGTCAAATCAAGCATTGCCTTGCCTTAATGTGAAAGACAAATAAGAGCACGTCTAACACCATTCCTTTAAATTCTTCAACAGGAGGATGTTTCCTAGCTATAAGGTAAAAGTGACCGGGATGAACCCCAAAACCAAATACATCCTACTTACTGACATTGTCCCAGCTGATGACCACCGCTACAAGTTCTGTGACAACAAGTGGTAAGTTTGCAATTGAAAGCCATAAATGAGTCCTGATGAGGGTTGGCCCATGGCAACCCTCATCAGGACCCTACAGCCTTGCTTGGTCAGGTGTGACCAGTTGCTGATGTCAGACTTCTTCAGAGTTTTCTTACTTGTGCTATGGTTACATTTTGTTTAAGCATGTCACAACTAAACATTTCAGTGGTTTTATCACAGAAACAAGCGCACCTCCTGTTTATAGTCCCATTCCACTCGTTTTCAGTCAGGCTGCCTCATTATGATGTCTTTTAAGTAAAAGATTCAAAATAAATTTGGGAAATCAAGAGGAAGGTGATGTGAGTTACATAGTTTTGTATCAGTGAGAGAGGACTAATGTAGTAACACCTGTGTCATGTTGCTTCCCAACCCTATCACCAGACAGGAACGCCAATATGAGACACCTCTGTCAAACCCTTGATTTATAATCCATGATATTGTTTTTTGCATCCAATGCAACCATTTTCAAAATGCTTACTTTCAAAAACAACATCAGTGCAGTGCAGCTAGAATGTGGCCAGCATTAGAGGAAAATTGTGCTAATGGCAAAAAAGTAAAGCACTGGGTGAACGTTGGGGAGAGATCTGGTAATGGTTAGTCAAAAGGCGAATATTAATTGGAGGTCTGGTCTCTCAATGAAAGTCTCACATGCTACAAGCCTATCCACCTCCCTGATCTTGCCACCTTTATTTTCTAAAGAGAACATAAAGGTCGCACTACTTTCTGCATTGGCATCAAAACAGCAAAACAGCATCACTTCATCTAGGTATAGAAAGTCAGGGAATTTGCAGGCATATTGTCAGTGTTATGATTAAACAATTATACCAAACAGGTGGTAATGATCACCAATTCAGTATGTAGATAGAAATGCAATCATTAACTGAAACAGAAACAGCTGTGTAGGAGGAATAACTGGGTGAGGTTCATCATCTTATCTTAATTTATATGATGCAACAGAGCCCCCACTGCAAATATTCGCCCTGGGGCTTCCTACCAGATTAATCAGGCCATAGAACTTAGTCTGTAAATCCACAGCTCACTATGTAGGGCCAAACCATGACACTATTCTGCTCACTCTATTCACCAAAGATGCACAGCATTTACTAAAATCCTCTGAAATCCACGCATAATCCCAAAAAGAAACAACTGCCACACACAATCATATTAGATTCAGTGTTTTATTTTATTTTAATTATTGTACAAGAATCGTCAAAGCCTGGCATGGGCTGACGGCTGACTGTTAAACTGTAGATCATCATTGGTTACAGCTGTGTACTGCAGGGCACAGGCAAGAGAAAAAACACTGCTGCACTGGACTCAATATTTCTTCAGTTGACCTTGTAACTGGAGGCAATGACATTGTAGTCCTCCATCCATCAGTTTGACATTAGATTTGGCACTGCCAGTTGTGCATGGGTGGACTTTTTTGTCCGTGCTGCCAGGAAAAGCTGAAGGGAACACAAAATCTGCAGCAGAAAGAAGTCATTTTACGGCCATTTGTTTCTGATCTTGTGGCATGGCCTGCAGTTGTTGGGCTCTGGTGTTCCTCAGCGACACCTTGGAGAAGCATAATTAGTAATGATGTTTTAGCAGAGACCACCTCCTTCCAGTCTAAGGGATTGAGTACTGTGAGGGTAGAGAGCACTGGTGTTCCATGCCTTTATACAGCTACATTATGGCAAAAGAAATTTGGTTCCTGTGATGACAGGAATAGTACTGTTGGATGCCACTAGCTCTTAAAAAAAGGCTAGGGGACAACATCAAATTACCATTTCTCCTTATCACAGTTTGCCTCTGCATGTCTCTGAATCTGTTTCCAGGATGGTGGCTGGCAAGGCCGAGCCCGCAATGCCAGGCAGACTCTATGTGCACCCCGATTCCCCCGCCACAGGAGCTCACTGGATGAGGCAACTGGTGTCGTTTCAGAAGCTCAAGTTAACAAACAATCACCTGGACCCTTTCGGGCATGTGAGTACCAGCAGAGAATATTTGTACTTTCTCTAAGTCAGGACTTATTGAATAAAAGGGTTAGTGTTCTTATTAACTGCATGTTCAATTTTGCTATAATTCCAAGAGTTAATAATAACATCCTCGCTAATTGAATTGCTAAAATCTGAAAACATTTCTCATACAACACTGAGCAACAATTCTCAACACAGCCATACACTGGTGACAGAAATAAGTGGGTTACACAATATGTGGATATAATAACTGTCTGACTTATGTAGCTTGTCCCAGTGAATTCTGATATTAAACAGCGTTGAGAACTGTTGTCTGTGGTAAAATGTAAACCTTTTGGAATCATTGATTAGAAAGTGATGCTACATCCCATATCCCTCGAATACATCTGCTGCCTATCATCTGCGCGAGGAATCATGGACAGCACTACTTAAAGAAAACGTATGTTGTAAAATAAAACAATAGAACAGAATTTTCCTTTACAGAGCTATGTTTGTGGGTCATTGTAGAGAACACCACACTGTTGCTGAGATAAAACAAAGCAAAATCGACCTAATGATGACACTAGATGAAAGGTCAGGGGATCACCAAAGTTTACAAGGACCGTGAATGTCTGCCCCAAATTACATTGTAATCCATCCATCTGCTGTGACATTTAAATCTGAACCACTGAATTGTCAACCTTATGGAGGCATGTCTGTAGATCATGACAATCCAACAGTTGAGCAATTTCAGTCTGATGGCCCGAACAGGAGGCTGACATTGCCATCCATAGCGCTACTGTGGCTACAGAAACATGAGTCCAAAGTCAAGATAAAAACCAGAGCAAATCAAGTTCAAGATGAGGTGAAATCTCTTTTGCTCTACTTGTGCTCCCAAGGCAATTTATTAATTTCAGCTTTGCCTGTCTGGAATACTAGAGGGACCTCTTTTCAGCCAACATCACAGTGAGAAGAAAGCATTTGTGAAACATACAGCTGGTGTGAAATCCTTAGTTGATACACATGCAAACAGCAAAATGATGAAGGTGTTTTTCCCAGGCAGATTTCTGAAAGAAGGACGAAAGAAAGTGAGGAGGCAGAGGCTGCAGAGGGAGGTGAAGAGTGTGGCTGTGGCAGCGCTCCCCAGGGGGACTCTGGGATAGCTTGTCTGAAGCCATCCCATCAATGGGCGGGCTCATTAGGTTCATAACCTCTCAGATCAGTGGCGGGGCCTCCTGTCACGTTGAGTTGAGTGCCTGGCCAGTGATAAGGGCGAGTAATGAGGACAGAGCAAGTTTGAGGCCAGGCAGAGCCAAGATGACGCCCAGACCAGGAGGTGTGTAGCAGGGCAGTGCTTTTCTAAGTGGAGATGAGGAACTCCCATTCAGTACTAATTACACTCATTACAGATGTCTAAAAATTACTAATCTAACTGTAGTTCTCACTCTTCTTCTTCACTGGTGCCCTGCATGGTCGACTGCATGCTATTTTAGATATCAGTACAAATTAAGAAGTAAATTTTTCCATATTGGGAATTTCTGAGATCATGTATTTCCAAATACAGGTCTGTGTCATAATGAGTCTATTCACAGTTTGATGTCATGTAAATGTTTGAAAATCTGAGGTCTACAGAGTTATAGAGTACTATGTTCTCACACTGTAGAATCAGCGTTCTGTGGTCTATACTACAGGACTAGAGACTTCCATCAAAGTCTTATCAAGCTTACCTGATCACTGCATCCAGACAGTCACCCAGGAGGCTCCAGTATCACCCTCAGACAGCACTCAGACAGCATAGCAGACAAAGGTCAACAGAAAGCCTCTGGTGAACCAGCCAATAGCTTATCTCTGTCTCCAGCCTGCCTCAGCAACAGGAGCATGCGAGCACGAGACCATTCGGGTGTTCAACCTGAGCCTAGCTCCCTGTGCCCTGTTCAACCTTTGCCTCTCTTTGGGAGCCCCCTGGAGGAGAAGGCTCTTCAGGAGAGTGTCTGGCAAATGAGGAGGGAAGCCAAGGTGCAGAGCTTGATGCTTATCAGCCCTGACAGAGCTGGACTAGTGGTGACCCTGCCCTACTGTTGCTAACGCTTCGCTGGGCACAGCTCTCGGCTGCGGTGAGCGGACTGATGCTAGTGAGCCGACTTGCAGCCACCCAAACAGCCTAAACACTAAACATGCTCAGCACATGCTACCTGCTAACACGTCTAGATTCTAGATCAAGTGTCATGGACATGAAAAATGCAGAGAAACTGTGATTCTAATAACTTTGCACTTGAAAGGCTCAACTCTAATGAGGAATTTCACCCTATCAAGCTAACTACTTGGCTAACAATCATATCAAAGAAAGGCATAGACACACTCATTGCAAATAGTTTGATCTTATGGCGTGAATTTAGGTGTCTCAGACTGCTCCCGAGTTCATTGAGAGGTGAACTGGCCAGAGAGTCAGAAATGTTCTTGCATGTCCCTTTTACAAAATAGTTCGTGTGCAGTGATAGTTCAGCTGTCTATAAAATTCCCACAATCCACTGTAAAAAGCGTACTGACTTTGCGTGAGGGAATTACACCCAGTTGACAGCGTGTTAGGTTCATGCCACATTCACATCATGTGGGGTGGTTCTACATATTTATTAGTTAAAATCTGAGAGTCTGTGCTTAAGGTAGACAAGACATCAGATGTACACTAATATTATACAGTCTGAAATATACACTAATCTTTATTGTTTTCGCAGTAAGTATGTAAGAAATGTATGTACTATAAAGTTGCAAAGAAAAAGCAAAATTATTTGCCCTTCAACCCCCCCTCCCACACACACGCACACACACACTCAGCAATGGAGACACAGCTGCAACTAATATAAGCAATACTGTGCTAGTTAGCAGGCATTGACGATAATGCTGTAGAATGTTGCTGCTGGCTCATTAGCTAACCACAGGTAATGGGGAAGCTTAACTTATACCCATTTTGAATCTTACTAGCAGCAGCTGGTGTTTTCCATTGACTGACACTTCTGAGAGGAGTCAATCCGTTTTGTAGTGTTATAGCTGTACTCATAGAGTCTGCAACAGTTACTGTGCAGTTCATTATTCAAGTATTTTTCATGACTTTTTACACGATGCAGCCTCTGACCATATTGACTCAACAATATCATGTGGAGTGCCCCCACCTTTCAGAACATACCATAGCTGTTTAGAGGATCTTCTCTTATCATCAGCTCATTGGGTAAGCAGGTACAGTGTAATTTAGTGTTTATTCACCCTTTAAGCCAGTTAACATCGCCATTTTACTTGCGAACTAGTGGTAAAAGAAAACAATTGTGTAAAAAAGTGATCTCATTTTTGCGTCTGACATCCTTACAGCAGCCTCCGGGTACCACACAATAGTGACTATTCACATGCCGTTGTTATTACAAGTTTTAAACACGTTGTTTTCTCTTCCCCTCCATAGATCATCCTGAACTCTATGCACAAGTACCAGCCCAGACTACACATAGTCAAAGCAGATGAAAACAACGCCTTTGGATCCAAGAACACTGCATACTGTACTCACGTCTTCCATGAGACAGCATTCATCTCTGTAACATCTTATCAAAACCACAAGGTACAGCAACACTAAAAATATTTTGTAACACAGCTGTCATCTCTTCCTCTTTTATAAATGAGAGGATTACACTAATTTACTCCTTATTTTTCTGCCTGAAGGTAAATCCAGTTTGATTAAGTTGGAGAGTTTAAAGAGTAGTAAATGTGTCTAGGTTTAGATTGATGAACATTGCCAGTGTTCCTTGAATTGCTAAGGTTTGGTTTATACCGAACAGAAAAAAAAAATCTTAAATAAAATCTAATTTTCCTAGATTACTCAGCTGAAGATAGAAAACAATCCATTTGCCAAAGGATTCCGAGGTAGTGAAGAAGGAGATCTGCGTGTTTCAAGGCTACAGGGGTATGTTTACACAAAAAGGAATCAGGAAAGTAAAACTGACCCTGTAGAACCATTTAGCACACTGAAAGTCTCTAGTAAACCCTTTGGTGTTTGGATATAAAAATCTGTCTCACCTCATTAGGTGTTGAGTGGAACTTTAAGCATAGCATACTGATTCCTTTTCTCTTCTGGTACCGATGTATAGGAAAGAATACCCGGTCATTTCAAAGAACATGGTTCGCCAGAGGTTTATCTCTTCACACAGTCACCTAGCAGGGAAGCTCGGAGCAGGAGTTCTCACGGGGCACCCTCAAGTCCTGTCCTCTTATCAGTATGAGACTGGGGTTCCTTTGTCTAACTCAGATCCCCAAGATCCTATCGCGAACCACTTCCCTCAGAGCAGAGATCCCAGCCTTCTGTACCACTGCTTCAAACACAGAGGTATGTTTTTAGCCACTGTTGTTAGACATTGTGCAGAAACACATGTGCCTAATAAGTACAGTCTGGTTTTAAAGAGACCAATGAAGTTAATTATATCACTTTGCAGATAATGCCCGCCACTTGGAGCTTGGATGTAAGCGGCCATATCTGGAGACATCCTCTGCAGTCTCAGAAGAGCATTACTTTCGTCCAGCTCCCTCTTATGAGTCGCCCTTACTGTCTCACCCGTACTGCACTGAGGCAATCACCTCTAGAGAGGCTTGTATGTACGGTAGTATGGAAACAGAACCTGGATCTGGAGCAGGGGATACAGATGACCTGTCCAACGCCTCTTCAATAAATTGCAACATGTGGGCAACAATGCAGCCCTACCCTCGTTATAGCGTGGAGGGTGTACCGTACCAGCCCTTCACTGCTCACTTCACCAATTCTGCCACCGTAACGCCGGTTGTACCGCACACCACATCATCCATGGCGTCACGGCCACAGGCTGACCTAGGGGTCTACAACTCAACTACGGTCCAGCGAGGTCTGCCCGTCATACCTCCTTCATCTTCCTCTTCATCCTGCTCTCCAGCTGCTCTGGGATCCAGAGATAGGTCAGGCCATCCACCTCTGTACCACAAGAAGCCAGGGTCTCCGCTCCGACCTCACAGAGATTTCTCAGCCTATCCCACACAAGGCACTATATCCATCCGGGATCCATCTTATCAGTACCAAGTGGGCCTGAGTAGCGCAGGGACTCACTGGACTGACAGCTAATGTGGACCACTGGAAGAACCAGTTTTGTCCAGTGTGTCTAGTCTGAAATAAATCAAGGTTCAAAACCCCACTGTGGGGTGCTGACGCCAAGCAATGATCATGAGCTACAGTCATGATCACTGCCAAATTGCACTCCAAAGCCATTTACGTCCATGAATTCTCATTGAAGCACCAACACTGTAAGGGGTGAACAGTAGCTCTACTTTACTTATGAAGATGTGTAGCATACGTACTAGCCTGTTGTCAGAAAACATGGTTTTCTAACAAATGATATGCAAAGTGCAGGTTTGAGCAGCACTTGAAAGTCTATCAAAGGGTGCTGTAAGTTCAAGAGCACAAGAAGTGTTAACGTAACAGCTACCCAAGAAGTGTTAGCTACGTAACCTAAAGTATCAATGATAACAATTCTCCAACATACATAAGGGAAAATTAACGATGGCTGTGCTTACTCTTGAAAAGAATAAGAAGCCTAGATATGTAAAATATGTGAGCATGGTGGCCTCCCAGGGCAATCTGAGCACTGAGGTTTTTATCAGTACTCACAGAGCTCCACCTAGATAGAGCATGTCTAAAGACTAATGCTGCTGTTATTGTATATTTTTCTCATTGTCCACAATCCAATGAAAAGACCAAAACCAACAGTGCTTTAGTCCTTCTCTCAATACTTTCTTACTTCCCTACCCTGTCTGTGTCACTCATCACCAAGCTTATTAGTTCAGACTGAAAATGTAAATCTTCAAAAGTGGTAACAAATATAAAATTTTACCATCAAAAAAGTCTCCTGTAACAGCTAGGCGCTAGTGGATTAGTTGGGGACTATTTTCAGTTGCTGATTAAAGAAGCGCAGCCTGTGAGATAGTTCAGGCAGCCAACTCGAGTCTGCTGCTTCACCTGGTATAGAAACTTACCCTTTCAACCCTGGTGGTGTATTTATTCAAAAGTGTCAGAGCTCTGCTCACTTTTTTGCTGCCACACGGCTCACCTGAAAGCTATGCTGTCACTTATGAAGTCTGCTGTTCATATAGTATTTAAAAATCATCACCTCCACCCCAGCATCCACCTGTAGGCTATGTTCTCCGAGGCAGGGGGATGTTATCGTTATTTAACACTCACTGCCACGCAGAGCTTGGTGCTGGAGTGACGAGGTCACACCATGCACCAAATATCAACGCTGTATGAATTCAGCAATCACGTAATAATCCATTGCGTGTGAGTTGACTGACTAAAATGGTGAGTATCAATACAGTAGCTGTGTTCGTGGTAATAAAGGAACATATCAACCTGTGCAATGGTGTGGCTCATTCATGTGAAGGATCAATACATTAGGTCTTTTCATGGGATTTGTTGACAATAACAAAACAGTGAAAAGTTAGCACGGCTAAGCTCTTTTGAGTTGTAATTATTCACGTGCCAAAATGAGATTTGCTACAACTTGATGGATAGGGTAAAAGTGCAGTCCACTGCAAAGTGAGACTGATCATATCAGAAATTACATTGTGCATACACTAAGAATTGTAAGCTAAAAGACATTAGCTGGCTGTGTATGGCAGTCTTTTCCCGTGATGTATACACAGAGCAATTAAATCAAGTGGAAGGTGCACCAAACGGCCTCCCAGTTTCTAGTGTATGGGTCTCATCCAAATACTTTCTACAGATCTATGTTAGTTGCGTGATACTAGCACTCATCTGAAGAAAACATGTTGTGAGTGTGAGAGTAAGCCATACTACTGTGGTTGGTCATTAAACCTTGGCTCCTAACTCATGACTCCAAACAATATTCTAGTGAAACGGGAAAGCAAAGGACTCTGAGGCAGAACCAGATGGGAGCTTAAAGAACTGTTGTTAGGCCATGGTGAGTACCGGAAAAGAGAGCTGCACACAAATCCCACTTCCAAATGACTTACTTGGAAAAAATCCTCACAAGACTGCAAATACAAAACAGCCTGAGGCAGGCAGTGGAGCTGAAGCCAAAGGCTCTCAGGAGGCTTGCATTGACAAGGAATATTTGTAGGATATGATGGTGATCCCTCATGCATTTGTGCATTGTCCCTTTATTTCATGTTGTTAAATTCAGTATAACATTTTTGAATATATTGACAATTTTGCACACCCGATAAATAAATATTTTCATGCCTCTAATTGTTTGCTATATTTTATCCAAGAACAACACTGTACAACTTAACTACATTAGATTCACTTTAAACTCTAAGAAATAACCGTTTTTGGTCTTCAAGGCTGTTATATTATTGTTACATCATATGTGAAATGTTCAAAAATCTTTCATTACAGTATGAACAAGCATTAGCTCAGATTTTGCTATTTTTACAGCCCAGTATGCCTAGGAACTACGTTCATATTGGAGGATTCCACAGCTCAGGATTTACGTCCCATGTCAATGTTCAGTGGCAGTGCAGGAGGCAGTGTGCCCTTCATGTTGCATGTGAGAGACAGTAGTCGCATCAATCAATTAGCATTTACTAAACCTAAACCTTTTCATTAAGCATAACCATGATCTTTCCCCAACATACCCCATGTGCGCAGACATTGCAGAAAGCGAGAATTTGAAAAATGCTGGCTTTAGATGAATGGATTTGTGGCTTTGCAGAATCATCCAATATGGATATTCTCATCTGGCAACAGGCTTGTATTTTTATGTATTGTTTCACAACACACGGCTTTTTCTTGCTTACTTTCAAAAATACAGTAAATAACTTCACTAAAATTAGTAAATATTTTATATAAAAAAAACACACCAGCCTTTTAATACCAGAACACCAGACAAATCACAGATCGTACTGTTCAACACAACCAAGACAACCCAGATTTTAATGTGACCTTAAATTAGTCCTGCTAGGTAAGTTGACATTAAAAACGTGTAAAAAACTTTGTTAGGACCTACACATACCCGCTGTCATGGAAACAGTAACCTGACAAAGGTGGACATTTAGATGCAACCCTCACTCCTACACACACTTAAACCTAAAACTAATACTAAGAAGATTTTTTTGATCTATGGTGATGTA
>JAPMOB010209176.1:0-10588 GCA_029875015.1 Lepomis gibbosus
AGTTCACTTTATCGAAACACCTCAGTTTCTCTCTCTTAAGGGATTATTTCCTTTGGCACCTTTCTGTAAGGTTGAAACCAGTGAGCTTGTATAATTACCTCTAATTTTCAATAGGGCTAAAATCACTGATCTATTTTCAACTATTTCTCTTCTTTTCTTACTGGGTGCACCCTATTATCAATAACTCAAAATCTAAACCCTCAATATCCATTTCCAGTGAAGGGCCTTATTAAACAATATCTGTTTTGAAATTATCACTTCACATCAACTTCATAATTGTTCGCTTTTCACTGTATGAGTGATAGCCAAAGCCACAATAACCAGGACATCATAATACACCATATGAAACAAATAAATTCAGACGCCAGGGATATGCTTCCAAAAGGATGAGAAAGGTAATTGTCCATTCAAAGTCCAAAATAAAAAATAGAGTCAGAGTCTGGAAGTGTGTGGTTGCGCAAATGGTGCTGGAAGTTGAGTGTAAAAGTGTTGCTGGTTTTGTGCAGTTTATGCTGGTTAACCTACCACCGTGGCAAGAGAGGGGTAAGAACAGCAGTCCTTAGCTCCTCACTTCAGGGATCTTCAATCCAGGGATCACAAGGACTCATCTAGGTTGGCTCGCCATCAACTTTAACTCAGCTCAACGAAAAAACCTGACCTGCAAACACTGACATGGCCAGAATAGCTCTTTAGTCAATAGCCTTCTCAATACAGACTACAAATGCACGAACCAGCACTATCAACAATCCTACTAACGATCCCACAGAGGCTAAATAGCTGAGTTTTCCTAACAGTCAGTCAGAACTGAAGAAGTGTCTTGGATGAGGGACGAAACGTCTTCTAGTTTTTCTTCTACAAAGTCCATTTGCCTTTGACCTCAACCTTTGTTGGATTAGGACTAGTCTGTTGCTGTTAGTCACAAGCCGGTCGGTTGTGGCCTCCTCACCGCATGGGGCCTCTGCGGAGACAAGCAGAAACTCCTTTTAACAACAACAATTTACACGACAGACACTGCCACCAACCCACGCAACACATTGCATATGTCCAGGGAAAAAGACATTCAACATTATCACATGTAACAAATCTGAACCCGTACAGAGGAGACAAGCAGAAACTCAATAAGCCTAGTGTGTGGCTTATTAAATGACTGCAGATTGGAGGTCACGTCCAAGCGCACAAGTCTACTATCAGCCCACCCCATGCAATCAACCCATGTGAAGACCACACCCACCAAAGACACACATGGTGCTCACCCATCACCTATCACTGCACTCAAAATCAGGCCGATACAGGTCTACCCTGCAACAGCAATACAAACTGAGGACACAGTTTAGTACCAAAACCAAATCTGAAGGTCTGGTCTTAGTTCACAGTATTTTCCCGTTGCTGGCCCAATGGAGTCTACCGGCCCACTTCAAGCACTGTATTACATTAGCTACTAATAACCAATCTAAAGATTTGCCAATCTTTCTCCCTTCTAGATCTGAGAGTCTTTGGCCTTGGGTTGCCAGATGTACTACAGAGTGCATCTTTACTAAGGCAGCTACATCAGTATAGTCAGACAGAGAGGAGAGACAGAGTTGAACTTATTGCTGTGAGGAGTCACAGGCTGTGATCTTTAGCTTACTTCAGCTCTGCAGGTGAACCTAACGTGGCCCAGGGACACCCTGTGATATTACCCCTTCAAAAGGAAAATTTTAATTTCTGATGAAATCAGCGCAGGTAAGTGAGCTGCACTGGACCGTGTCTAGTGCCTCAGCTGAAGCTTTTCAGGGTTTTTTAATGGCTCTTTTTGGTCAGCAAAAGTCCACTGTTGACTGGGTCACTGTTACAATTGTTAAAAAATAAAAGATTCTTATGCAGAAATTGATGGAGCCACAAGACCTAGCCAGGTAACCAAACTTGATTGGCTGGGGAAGAAAGACAGGGAGATGACAGCAACATTGAACCACACTATGCCCAGTGGACAGGGCCATTCAGTACAGCACAGCCCTTTCTCCTCTCTCTGTTTGGTTATTGTACTATCGGTCCAATTTGTGTAGAGGCCCACCAGGAAACCTCCTGGACCTCCCAACGCCAAGCAGTCCTTGTCTCCTACATTGCAGAGGAAAGTATTGTACTTTCTACTCCACTGCATTTTCTTGACTGCTATAAGTATTAGTTACTTTACAGATCAAAATTTTACATCTGAAACATCTTAAACCCATCTTAAAAATGTTATTCCAGCATGGCTGGGGCAAACATTTGTTTTTTGGTCCATAAAGCCCCTGTCCTTCATTGTATACCCAGGACCCAGAAACCAACTCCAATCCCAAAGTAGAATATAAGTATCAATATAAATGTCAACAAATGGAAATCCACACAACTGCTACCCCCCAATCAGTATGCCTCCTTCAAATATCATGCTGTCTTGGTGTCTGCTCCAGTAAAGGTCTCTGCAAATAGATTCAATCCACAAACTCTATGATCCACAAATACAAAACCTAATCTACAATGACATTTTCTACACATGCACTCTTCACAATTTTCAAACAAACATAGTCTAATATGTATTTTTAAACAACAGTTTCAAGAAATGCGTACAAATTCTCTGCAATGCTCAGGGTTCACAATGTTCCAAATGTTTCAGAACGTGTAAATCATGTAGTCTGCATCTAATCCTGTGTGGACTTAATGTTATGTTGAGCCATTGCACTTACTGGAAAGACGTATTTATTCAGAAACTGTGAAACTTACAGTGGCGTTGAGACATTTCAAACCAAAAAGTCCTTAAAACCACATGAAAGGGTTAATCATGGGTATGTCAACACAGGTTGAAACAAAGAACTGGTGACTAACAACAGATAGACCACAACTTATATAAACAGGACCGCTGGACATAATGAGATAAAGGGATACACGAGATAATCAGTGAGCATGCAGATAACAAAAACAAGATGACACTAGGGATAGAACAGTTACAAAATAAAACAGGAAACACTGAAAACATGAACACAAACACACCAGAACCGTGACACTTTATTTGTGTTCAAGTGCGGAATAATTATCCCTCTTTCATAGTTGGTGAAGTTGTACGCATGTCTTGAAATTGTGGTTTGAAAATACAAGTCAGACTGTGTTTGCTTGCAAATTGTGAAGAGTGCCATTTGTAAAACAGCGAAACAATAGTGTCCAACCTCTGAAAACAAAGGTGAAACAATCTACAAACAAATCATTCAAATTTTGGTTTTGAAGTACAAGTCACTGATTTGTAATTGTGGATCATGAAGATTTTTTTGTGGACTTCATTTATTTGTTGATTGTGTTTGTTCCCCTGACAAATTAAAAACATATGTGTGTGACTCATTATCTGTGCATTTACAATGATGATGAATGACACTGATTGATCCCCATCCAACAAGGTTTGATCTAATGACAAATTCTTATGTAATGAGATATACATTTTATAAATGCAAAATGTAACCATCCACAAAAATGGGGCAAATGTACTTTCTCTGCTGTTATTATGTAATTAAAAGAGATTCAACTTTGATTGAGCTGTCAGAAAAACTTCCAGGAGAGCTATTTTGTTTCAGTCAGTCAGCAATAATGGAAGTTCACACTTAGCTTTCAACTAAGTTTTCAGTCTTGTGCTGGAGATGTGTTGTAGAGTGTGTGTACTGGGGGCTACATGTTCATTTTAGCTCTGAACAAAGAGGACTCCCCTGATAAGCTGCTATTATTATGAAAGCCCTTAAGACACAGGACTTAGGAATTAACCCTCTTTACTGAACGTGTGATGCAGCTGCTCTCTGGAGTAAAATTTACGCTGGGAAGCCTTGACTGAACGTCAGCTGTAGTACTTGATATGGGAAGTGCATCTTTTCAAAGACTCCATACAGCAATTCCTCTAACAATCAAGATTAATCACAAAGAGCAGTTGAGGCTTCTGTACAGGAGCGTATGTTTGCCTTCTGGCCATGATTGACCTTCAGTTTTGTACTCTTTCCAATCTATCTATGTGGTGATGGAGCAGCGCTTTGAGACATCCAACAATGTGTCCCTGAGCAGGCGTTCGACCTCTAACATATATAGGCATTGTAAGTCGCTTTGGATAAAAGTGTCAGCTAAATGAGTAATGTGAATATGAATATCTCTGGACCTACAGTGACATTTTTCTGTTCTGTTAATACATCTTCGATGTATCTATTCAGGCTCTATACAATCAATAACCCTGCAACACCAAAACATCCACTTTACATGTATTATAGATTTTTTTTTAATCATGCACTGCTGCTCAATAGAAATCCTGCTCACTGTATTTACGCAGAAATGTATATGTGCATAAACTATACATAATCATCCACTCCATGGACATCCTTATTTTTATCTTTGTAGTACTGTATAGACGGTATGCGCATACTGTCAGCGCAGGTGCACATGTTAGACAGAGAAGATTGATGGTTTGAAAGAGGTGTCAAGGAAGCTATCTACACATGGGTTGAGAAGCCATCGCTGAACAGAGGAGGGGGTCTACGCCACCACTTATCCCCCACTTACAATGCTGTCCTTTCATCACTTCCCAGGAATCTCAACAAAACGCAACCTATTGGGCTTAGGTTAAGAATGCCATCGATGGTCGGTCAGTCTTGGCCTCGAGTAGTGATAACAACCACGACATTACAACAACCAGGAACAATACCAGCAGTATCGACAGTCCGCGCAAACGACCCCACTGAGGATAAATAGCTGAATTTGCCTGAAGAAGAAGTCCCTTGGATGAGCGACGAAACGTCTTCTAGTATCTTCAAACAAGTCCACTTGCCCTTGACATTAACCTTCTTTGGATAACTATGACCTGAATGACTGAGAATCTTCACAGACAACTCTACCTGCTCTTCCTGCCAGATAACACCGTCTCTGCAAGGATCACGGACTGTCTCTCGGACATACTGTATCTGCATGGATGAAGGCTTGCCACCTTCCACTAAACCTCTCTAAGACTGAACTCTTGGTCATGACTCATGTCACTCCCTTACTCAGCGACCTCCACCCAATTCCTCCCAAATCATATTCAAGTCACAAATATACTGAGTGACTACCGGGTCTGCAATCATCTACCTAAACTCCATAATACAAGCTTACAGTACAAGGCCACTGCGCTCCCCCAGTGAACACCGCCTGTCTCTGCCATCGTTACACACAGAGCAATCTCAGTCCCTGTTCTCATCTGTAACACCATGATGGTGCAACGAGCTACCACATGCCATCAGAACAGGGGCGTCCCTCTCTAACTTCACTTCAAGCTCTTGAAAACTCATATCTTCCAAGAACACTTCCTCTTATAAAACCTATAACCCCTAACCTCTAACATGCACTTCCTGTGCTCTTCTTCTTCCTGTGCTCCCTTAAGAATTCTCTTGCATTCATAGTACTATTTCGTTAACTCCTACTTCTTTCCTTAGGTAGTTACCCCATTAATGCGATACATGCTATTAGCTCTTTCTAGTATTTATTGTTGCTCTTACTACTATGTATTGAGACTTGCCAAATGAGTAAATGTTAATGTAAAGCATCCTTCTATTGTATTTCTTTTCTTATCAAGTAAGACAATCCTTTATGTACTATATCCACAAGTGAGGTTTTCCTAAATGTAACATAAATATAAAATGTTACACATTAACAAAACAACAGCTTGTTTTTGCTTTGCTAACATCTAGAATGAAGTCTAAAATTGTCAATCAGACTGTACATTTGACATTTTAGTCCAGAACAAAATATCTTAACAACTTCAGGCTGGATAACCAAGAGGACATTCTTTATCATTCTTTATATCTTTATATTCTCTAGTGCTATAATATAATCACTGTGATCTACACTCTCTCACAACCACACAGATACAGATACTCAGATACAAGTCACACAAGTCTCAGATAGAGCCACATGTTTATGGCTGTATCTGGTGCCAGTCTACAATCAGTGTTGTTGTCACTACATTTAAAGGAACACCTGAGTTCAACGCAAAATACTATTTTAGAAAATGTTGAAACAAAAACACCTGCATTAATTTAATAATTACAAGAAGTATATAATAGGAGCTATGTTTGAACCACTCAAAAACAAGAAGAAAAAAATATTGCAAAGAACATTTCATCAATACAAAGGCAGTTCTTTTAACCTATTTCTATACTATATTATTTACAAACAAATAAGTAGGTTGATATCTAAGTGTGTACCATGGGACAAATAAATAATATGGAGATTCTGATTCACCACTGAACCAAATTTAGATATCAGAGGATCCAAAGGATCAACTCTTGATGTTTAAGCACATCCCTTTGATCATAACAATGACACAAATCTCATCATCTAAAAGGCAGGTGTGTGTTTGTATTGTGTAATTTAATTATACCTCTAGAGGCCATTACCAGGGCTTTTTACATAACTACAAGGATACAAAAAGGGCTACATATAGATTATAGATAAAATACATACTTGCTCAATAACAAAAGTGAGCATGCAAACATGGACTATACAGACTGCTCCTTCAGAGTAGGAAGTGTATTTCCTTTGTTGATTAAAGACTTTGAACGCTGCCAAGATTGTTATTGTTGTTGTCTCATGAGAAACTGCTCTGTATGCAGAATTTCCTGGAACACTATCCAGGTCTGATGAAGTCTTTTGTTCCATTTATGAGATTTTGGACAATATGATTAAGCAAAACATCCAGTTGAGACTCCTCTATAAGAAGCCAATGGAACAGCAGTGTGGAACGATTGCTTCTTGTTTGTGGTTGGGCTGGCACTGCAGGCTAAAATAAAGTCAAACTCAATGGCTTTAAAATGCATTTAGGAAAGAGATTTGCTTGATAGAGTATGGAAAAGACATATTACCTCCGACTAAGAAGTTGAAAGGTTTGGCCTTCATGAAACAGATTGTGGAGTCCCAGAACTGCAGAGTCTACACATCAACATCAATATAAGATCACATTTTTCTGATCTTTACGAGACTTGTGCATAAAAAAACCCTTTTCTTAGCTACTACAGCAAGATAGATGGTACCAAGCTTGTAGATTAGCATCTTATTTATATTTGTAACTTTGAAAGGTGATTGACATTCTTCTATTCTTCACATTCATCTATCTTTGTTGATTCAGTTAAGAGTTTTGAGATTGTGGTACTGGAGTCAGAATTAACCCCTACATCTGCTTCTACAAGCAGGCAGGTAGATGAATGTGTGAGGAAGTGGTTTAGGGAAGACAGGGCAGAGCCCATCACGTTGGCCAAATACATTTTACAGGAGCGAGTCTTGCTGGAATGGCTCCCTTCCAGATGCAGGGGAAGACAACAGACAATTTCATCATGCAGTTTGTTGCATGGCAGTGTGGGACTCTGAGTCCAGGTCCCAGAGTGGTCATACCAAGCTGCTATGTCAGTTTGTGACCAATTTTCAGATCCTCACAGACAATACAGGGATTTCATTCCTAGACAGATACAGCTGCTGTTAGGCTGTTAAATGTAAATCGAGTGCTGTGCAAATATATGGTAAACTTAATATCTCCAAATAGTTTTATAAAAATATTTATTCAGCCTCATTATCGTATTATTTCTTGCTAATTTCATAAATGTAAAAACAAATATTACACTTAAGAATTTTATTTTATCACAAACTTTATTTGGAGCAATTAAACTCACTGAGTCAATATTAAGCATGCAGTGTCTCAAAAGCAATGTCTGAGAACTACTGTAACTACTACAGGCTTTATTTTTCAGAGGAATAAAATAATTTGGTAATAATCGGTTGCTTGAAGAGTAATAATACACGGGCATATTGGAGTCAATGTATGGCAAATATACTAAACTGCATGCTTTATTCAAATTTAATGCTGGAAGATTTAATTCTTGATTCTGCTGAAGGTGAGAATTAGATGATGTGATCAGACAGTTTGGTTTATGGATGTTCACATCTTAAGGGGCATAAAGATAATAGTAGTTTTGAAATATTCCTAATTAAACGTTGCCTTGCCAGTAAGGCCTTGCTTGTTTTTAAAACACATGTTTGTGCCTTTACAACTTTCACCAACTTTCAGTAACAATTGTGAATACAGCACCCACCTACGACAGTTTCACCAGACTAAATGCTAACAACTAACAGTAATCATTATTTTTTCATTTTTTTGGTGTTGGTATTTTAGCCAACAGCCAGCAATAAAAATACAGTAAATAAGTGAGTATGTTCTAATATAATCCATTGATTAAACATCCTCCAGAATTATGTAAACTTGGGGTTATTTTCAGCTGGCTTACACAGACTTCATCTGAAGAAACTGCACGCAGCTTAAATTAAAAAAAGACACAGATTTTTCACTGGATATTTTTAGCCATTTCAGGATGTGATAGTGCCCAACAGAAACAGCTGGGTTTCCCATTATTGTTGTGAAATATCACCCATAAGCTTTACCTAAGAGATTAAACCACTCAAAAAATATTTGGCAAAACAACTAAGTTAGCTTAAACAATGTTACAGGAGGATGTGCTTTAACATCATTTTTGGTAAGCTAACAGTGATGCGGTCAGGACCAAGGCAAGTGAGTGAAGCTGAGAAATCACACATTCGAGTGTTAACAACAGTTTCCAATGATTCTGCTTAAGGTTTCTGCCTCCAGTTTTTTTCAGTTGCGAAGATGCAATGGTCAAAACTGAATCCACTTTTTCAAAGCTCTTCACACAGTCTGCATTACCAACATGCATCTTGGCCAAACAGTTAAAGACAGATCCAAAAAGTCACTCAAACCCCAAAACACTTCATATAAGCCTCAAAATAAACTCGTTCAGCCAAAACACTGGCAACAATACTCACTCAGAAAGCATCCATTGTCACTCATTACACACTGACCTACAAAACACTAACAACAGGAAGCATTACGTACATTTGTGGAACTTTTATCCTTGAAATGGGACTGATATTTCCATGTAAATCAGTATTTGATTATAGAATACAGTTGTTTTCAGTCACTTTGATACATTTCTCAGATCAGAATTGAAATTCTACTTGTTCAACCTCCACATCATCTAGTCACTTGTGCACATCATATATAAAAGCAATTTCTCAGTCTTACAAATTGCACATGCTTTGAAACATTTATGCAAATTATTATCTACATTTGTCTGCTGTTTCCTACGTTATGAATTGCTTACTGTGTGTCATGTTGATCACAATGTGTTACAGTATACTGGTTCTTTGTTGAGACGTTTTACCCCCCAAAACATCTAGTCATAAGTTCATTGCATAAGTCACTACATGCAAAATGTTTGAACACGTCATAATCTGCATTTTCCTACACAACTCTATTAGAATTGTTTTGTAAATGTATCCTACAGTAAATTGATGAAGTTCTGAGCTGTTGTGATGTGAATAAGAATCTGTGGCCCAATAGACAGGAACATCAACCTGAGGGGGTGTTTTCATGTTTCCACTTCTTATTTTGTAATTGTTTCTGTGAGGCAGTTCTGTAAAACTGTCTTGTTTTTTTATTTTCTGGATCACAATGACATGCTCTGTCAACAAACTACAGTGCATACAGTCAAAGTGTAACTGTGAATCTTTGCAATATTTACTGTAACTCTGTACTGTTGAAATTGATTGATCATTGTCATCAAAAGTTTACTAATACAAATAGTTTTTCAAATGTACCAAAGCGACTGAGAAAAAATGGAAGAAACCTGTAACATTTTTTCACTTTATTGACTGTACTATAGTATGTTACAAGAATGAATCAGAAATACATTCAGTAATTTACTTGTGAAGAAAAGAAGATCCTGACATTTCAGTGCTGCAATACACTTTTTTCAGTTGTTTACATAGTTACACCTGAGACCCAATGACCACAGTCTGTAATTGATGTAAGATCCCCTTGAACCGATTCTGCTAAAATATAAGCACATTTCTTGCTTCACACTCAGCTTGCTGTTTTACAATAAAACCACATTCAAACATTACACATATTTCTCTACAGCAAAAATGCAGGAAATTTGTTTTGAATGTGTTTTGAACCGTTTTGCACGCAGTGTGTTAGCTTTTGAAAAAAGTTCCGGAAATATATAGAGTTCTGGAAATATATAGAGTTTTGCGGGTGGTGAAGGTGGTGTAATGGGAAAACAGTTCGTGGATTTTGGAGAAAGTGGTCACTGAATGCATTTTGTGTGAAAGCAATGGAAAATGATTCACAGTTTGGTCCACATACACTTCTGTTTCGCTGACTGTGTGAAGAGGTTTGACGATGTGACTTCAGTTTTCACCGATGCAGGTTAGCTATTGAAAAAAACTGTAAACCAGCCTCTCTCAAAGAGAGACCATGGTTTACAACATGGTCAATAACTGTAGCCCTTATCTCATCAAAGACCACCGCTCTTGGTTTTCCTCTCCTTTGTCTTCCAGGAATCCTTCTCCTTATTAATGCTCCGTACTTGTATAGCGCCTTTCTAGTCTTTTCGACTACTCAAAGCGCTTTTACACTACTGCATTCACCATTCACACACACATTCACTCACTGAGCCTAAGTGCTCAAACGGAAATTAACTTTCGCACACATTCATACACTGGCGGAACA